>JAASAY010000316.1:59406-97603 GCA_014822085.1 Fusarium stilboides | reverse complement strand
GGGGGGGTATGGTGAATCGCCGCTCAGTAGTTTGGCAGTAAGGTCAAGAGAAACAGTAAGGGAAGTTTGGCTCAGTTGTTGCGACACGGCAGATGAAAATACCTCCGCGAAGCAATCGGATTGTCAAATGGTGAGACGGTTAAATTAAGGTCGCATATAAGGTGACCTAGCTTTTCAGCCAGCCACAAAATTCGAGACATATGGGTCTGATATGGAGCTCAAGGGAGCAGATTGTCAAGCCAACCCTGTTACTACAACTAGAACGGAAAGGCAGGAAGAAAGCACGGTAGGATATGTTATAGTTGATTTAGATTTAGTGTCGGTAGTGCGAATCTGCAACCCATGTCCAGCGCGTGGTAAGCCAGGCTAGATTCTTCTGCCACGACCCCTAGTGCAAGACCCTTTTTTCTGTTCACAATATTGATGATTTGCGTGGTAAGCTAGACGAACTTGTCAGCTCAAGGGAGATAAACTATCACTTGTTTCAACTTGTCCATATTTTCGATTCAGTTGCCGGGCGGGTACGAGATGCCAAGACACGGGCCTTGAGACATGCAGTGTGATTGAAATGATTGTCTGGCCAATTGATACCGTTAGACATGTTATCACAATGGGAAATTATGCAGTCCAGACCAGAAGATTAAATGTCTCGATTGATGTAACTAAACAACAAGCAAAATACATAAAGAGTCCAGCAGCCCGTGCTAGAGCAGAGGTCTTTGTTCTTCACGAGTAACTTCATTGATCAGTCCGTATATATTGAGACTTCATAAGTCCATATTTCTGTCCTTCGTTTAGAATCAAAATCATTCATCATGAAGCACTCGCCCAGACAGCTCCTGGCTGTTCTCACAGCCTTCACCTCAACAGTCCAATCCGCTGTCCTGCCGCGTGACAAAAAAGGCTCTTGCATCAAGACTAAAGTTGCCATCCTCGGAGCCGGTGTTGCAGGTATTGCAGCAGCACAGAACCTGACAGACTCAGGCATTAAAGAGTTTGTCATCATCGAGCACAATGACTACATCGGTGGTCGCTTGAGAAAACACTCGTTTGGCAAGAATGCTGAGGGCAAGCCCTATACTGTCGAGTTCGGCGCGAACTGGGTCGAGGGTATTGGATCAGAAAAGACACACGAGAACCCTATCTGGAGGCTGGCTGAAAAGTACGATCTCAAGTCCACCGAGTCTGACTACGAGAACTACAAGACATTTGATCACAATGGAGCCACGGATTGGAGTGACAAGATCAAAGCATTTGAGAACGCCAGCGCAATTGCTGGTGCTGAAGCCGGTCTTACAATGGTAGACAATCTGCAAGACACTTCAGTTCGCGCCGCCTTGCGTACAGCAGGATGGCGACCTGAAAAGAGCGACATGCACGCTCAAGCAGCCGACTGGTGGGGGTGGGACTTCGAGTCAGCTTGGACCCCCGATGAAAGCGGCCTCCAATTTGGTATAGCCGGTGGTAATGCCACCTTTGGCTACTTCAGCGACGTTAGCAACCTCGTGATAGATCAGCGCGGTTTCAGCACCTTCATCCAAGGGGAAGCAAAGGAATTTCTCAAGGATGATGATGAGCGACTTCGACTTAGCACCACGGTTGAGAGTATCAAGTATGGCAAGGACGGCGTTACAATCACGACTAAAGATGGTGATTGTTTCGTGGCTGAATATGCTATCTGCACCTTTTCGCTAGGTGTACTACAGAGCGGTACCATTGACTTCGAACCTGAGCTACCAGCTTGGAAGCAAAGTGCGATCGATCAGTTTGCTATGGGCACCTACACCAAAATCTTCATGCAGTTCAATGAGTCGTTCTGGGACGATGAGACCCAGTTCTTCTTGTATGCCGACCCACTGGAGCGTGGTCGCTTTCCTCTCTTTCAATCGCTTAATGCAAAGGGGTTCGCTGAGGGGTCTAATATCCTATTCGGCACTGTTACTGGCGAACAGGCATGGCGCGTGGAACGACAGACAGATGAAGAAACGGAGGAACAGATCCTCGAAGTTCTGCAATCCATGTTCCCGGATAAAGAAGTCGGCAAGCCTACAGCGTTTGCTTATCCTCGCTGGAGCACTGAACCGTAAGTCAATCAAGACCCTACCACCAACGCTCCACACAGACTAACAAGACGCAGCTGGGCATATGGCTCCTACAGCAATTGGCCCGTCGGCATGACGCTTGAAAGGCACCAAAACATGCGCGCTAACGTCCAGCGGCTATGGTTCGCCGGTGAAGCTAACTCGGCCGAGTTCTTCGGCTTCTTGCACGGCGCCTACACAGAAGGACGTGACATTGCTCACAAGATTGGTAACATCATCAATGGAAATGCAGGCGATGACGAGTACGATATGGAGAGATATGAGGTTCTCCACGGCGACACATTTGAAGAAGAGTATGATGAGGAGAACGGATGGTTGTTCCCGTATGACGTCGAAGAAGGGGCATGATCAACATGACGCCAATCTTGAATGATTATGTCGCATGATAGAAATGATTTAATGTGGCCAGGGAAGATCTTGGATGATAATGTAATGGTAATGAATTTTTATTTGCAGCAATAATACGTTGGATTTGTTTGCATTTTATACGCACTCATCTTGTCCACATCTTTTTCGTGACGGACCTGCAGCCACCACGATGTCGCTAGAGATAATGAGGCTGTCGAATATTCGATATTTTCCGGCTTGCAGCCCCCATTAAGAATCGTCCAATCACAATTTGTGTCCTTACTATTAAAGTTAGGGTTCCTGATTAAAACATCGTTCTATTGGCAATCTATTGTACCGCTAATCAGCCTAATGAGGTCATGCAGCAGCGCCGCAGCGTGACTCGGAGCCTCGGGCCTGTAGATCTTGCATTGGGTTTTTATCTGGAGAATTGAGGCACAGCTGTTGCTTGCGTATGCATCAATCCTTTACTGCCTCAACGACCAACATCATTTATAGGATTGTCGTGTTTAAGTCCCCTCGCTGACCGATCAGTGGACAAGGGGGTATGCCAACAAGGTGGCTGGGCAATGACTAGCGAATCCCCGATCCCTGTTGCACGTTAGCCCACCAGACTATTGATCTGTCCCCAGTGCAACGGTGAAGTTTATTACTCAGGATCAAGGGCCTCAGAATGTCAACCAAGTCCAACACATCATTTTCATTTTTGACTGACTCGTGCTACTTGAATGCTCAGCCATGGAGCCGCGCAACATCTGATCTTACTCAGCCAGCGTGCTACTGGCTGATTGCTGGTGTCAAGCCTTGGCGATCGACGGCAGCCGTCGCCTTTCGGCTCTCGCGATAAGCTTGATAGTTAAATCCGGTCATCAATACCCGGGCCACGGTAAATGCAATTGGGATGGTCTACCGGTAGCTTTTTACCTGGGATCATGACCCTGTTCAAACAGAGTTTTTAGTAGGACCGAAGCTATTGTCGGGCCATCGCCTACAAGTAGAAGCAAGCACCTTGATACGAGTGCTAATTCCCCAGGGCAACTAATTACTAGGTCGAATGTCTAGAAAGATTGGAAAAGCCGAAAAGGTGGATGGTCACGCGACTCAGCGGATCAAGATAACAAGGTCTAATTCCGATAAAGATCGAATGTCAGCAGGCTGCATTAGACTCAGTTAGACGTCGGACTTAAGGTAAGCTAATTTCACAATTCCGACGAAATGCCAAGCCTTTGTAATCCTTTGTTCATGGCAGTCCAGGGCATTCATTGGCCGAGTAAGGATTCCAAGCTGAAGCACGCCCGCTTTTGCCAATGCCAAGGGATCTAAGGTTGGACTTTAACTTTCCAAGCCCGACGTTAATGACGACGGCGAATCATCTGCGAGTAACCGCGTAATTCATCCCACGGACGCCGAAATCAATTTCGCAGCACACACGCTGTACTCCCCACCAGTGAATCTTGGCGATAGTCCTCAACGCGTCATAGTCAACCGATACTCCTCATTCCTACGTAGCCATGTCGCTATTCAAAAGCAACGATGTCTCCTCTTTCGGTGGTGTATCATCAAGCCATTGGTGTCCTAGGCGCTGGACAGTCTCAACAACGACAACAACAACAACGTATCCAGCCAGTTCATGAAGCCAGTTGATGCGCCGAAGCTTTTCCAATAGTCGAAGACAATCTCCTTGACCATGTTCCGAGTACTCGCTTTCGCTGGCCTCTTTGCGAGACAATCGTTCCAAGCAATTGCTCCCCGAGCGGATGTGAACAACAGCGACCTTGACCCCCTACGGTTCAACTCAGGTGGCACATTCCAAATATGTGTATTCTCAGATCTTCACTTTGCACAAGGTATGCCATCAAAAATCGAATGACCTACTGTTCTTACTAACAAATATGCAGATGCCTCCTCAATAGGCCCAGAGAAAGATGCGAGGTCGGTAAAAGTCATGTCCGATGTACTAGACGCAGAATCGCCTGATCTAGTCGTTATCAACGGAGACCTCATCAACGGCGAATCAACATACACACACAATAGCACGCACTACGTAGATCAAATCGTCGCTCCAATGGTTGACCGAAATTTGACTTGGGCATCAACCTACGGAAACCACGATCACAATCGCAACATCAACGGCAGTGGTATCTTAGAACGTGAACAAATGTGGCCCGGAGCTCGAACAACTTCAATGGTCTCTGGAGACGACGTTGGAACCACCAATTATTACCTCCCCGTATTTGCGTCGAATTGCAGTCGAAACTGCACGCCTGAACTTATCCTCTGGTTCTTCGATAGCCGCGGTGGATTTTACTACCAGGGTGGGCGTCTACCGAACTGGGTGCATACAAATGTCGTTGAATGGTTCAATGAAACCAACGCCGACCTTGTCGAGGAGTATGGCAGAGAAATTCCATCTCTTGCCTTTGTTCACATTCCCCTCTATGCATCTCTTCAACTTCAGCAGGATGGTATCGACGAGAACTATCAGCCTGGGACCAACGGCGAAACGGTTATACAACAGGGAGCAGGATTTTGCGCCGAGGATGATGAAGATGGCAGCGATTGCGACTACGGAGACCAAGACTTGCCCTTGATGCGTGCTCTGATCGGCACGCCAGGTATCATCGGTGTCTTTTCCGGACACGACCACGATAATTCGTGGTGCTACAAGTGGGACTCTCAGGTTGGCGATATGAACATTACTGGCAACGGTATCAACTTGTGCTACGGTCAGCATACTGGATATGGCGGCTATAGCGATAACATCCGAGGCGGCCGCCAGATTATCGTCACGCAAGAAGGTCTCCGAAACCACGAAGTCGACACACATATTCGCCTTGAATCGGACGAGATTGTGGGCGCAGTTTCTCTGAATTCGACATTCAACGATGATTACTACGAGGCGACTCCAGATCAGAAGACATATCTAAGCGACGCGAGCAGCTCTTCACCAGCACCCTCGTCGATGCCTTCCTCGTTGGCGACAAATATTGGGATACCAGCGATTCTGAGTTCCCCTCTCGTCTTTTTCACAGTGGCTGTTTTAGGCCTCATGATGTAATTACATAGATTTATATACCCCAATAGACAGAAAATTATAGACGCCTCAAGGCAACTCAAACGTCATTTCGACAAGGTCAAATCACATCTCAATCACATGGTGCTCCCAAGGAGATTGAACTTCTTCGGCCATGAAGTTATTCCAAGTAAGTAAGCCTGACTGTAAACTGCAAGCTATGGCTAATCTGCTCATAGGTAACAACTGGCTTTCCCAACACATCCATACGGGGCTTGATACCCAACCCCGGCGCATTCGGTGCTCGTACAAAGCCTCCTTGAACCTCGAAATCGCCATCTGCCGTCTTAGGCTTATGCATCGCACGGCTCTCCAGGATAGGACGCAGATGTCGCTCAGGAATCGTCTGTGCTAAGTGAACAACAGCTGCGAACGCGATATCAGAACCGCATGTTTCCTGAGTGACAATCGTGCAGCCCGCAGCTATAGCGATGTCGCGGATACGACGAGCTCGAGTGAGACCGCCGACTTTTGAGATCTTGAGATTGATGCCCTCAGCTGCATCATCAGCGATGAGCTGCACCGCCGAAAATTCATCAGTCAATAACTCATCCGAGAGGATGGCAACGTTGGTTCGTTTTCGCAAAGCCAGTGTCTCTCGATGGGTAGCACAAGGTGCTTCCAGGATAAAGTCCAGTCCGTCTGGAAGCAGTCGCAGCATTCTGAGCGTCGTCTCCACCGTCATTGAGCTATTGGCGTCAATGGAAAAGAATTCGGTTTCCTTCTTCTCAGCGAGGGCGGCCACAACGCGTGCAGCATCAGAAACTGGATTCTCTCCGATCTTGACTGAGAATCCGCTGTAACCCGCCGCCCTCGCTTCAGAGACGAGTCTGCGAGTGTTTTCGGCGTCGGCCACAGGGAGAGAAGTAAGCAGAGGTAGTTTCGCGCCTGTACTACCACCAAGAAGTTGACAGACTGGAAGACCAACGGACTTGCCAAAGATATCCCAGCATGCGACATCGATAGCTGTTTTGGCGTGCAAATGACCGATCAAAGCGGCGTCCATTGCATCGTTGAACCGATCGACATTCCTGGGGTCCAGTCCAATCAGATGAGGAGCAATCTCAGCGATACCAGCCCTGACGCCGAGAGCATGAGAAGCGATGAAGGTAGACCCGAAAGGCGTGCTTTCTCCAAAACCTTCGATTCCGGTGTCTGTCGTGATGCGGACGATGGTGCCGTCAAAGTTCTCATACGTTCGACCACCGGAAAGATGATAGACGCCTCCCGAGTACGGCAGATCGACTTGGAATACGTCAATGCGAGCGATCTTGAGTGCTGACATCCTGGGAGAGTTGTGCGTGGTGCAAGGCAAAAAGTCTAGAAGTGTCCTGACTCCGAGGTGTGCTGATGGCTGGTGGAAGATAATTGTCGTCAGAGCTGATGACTCTTATACAGGCTGTTTACTTAACGAGGCAGTAGAGGCACCGCATTGCAATTACTACTTGAGGAAGTTAGAGATCACAATTACTCCAGGGAGTTCATGGAGTTGGATCAATCTAGTTCTCGGCCCATATCCCGAGTGCTCGCTTATTGATGCTATCCTCATTACTAATACGTAAACTCGGGTTGCTACTGAGATGAGCGGCACCTGGCATTAATACGAAGGCGGGATGCTTTCTCGACGGGGTCTGGGATAGAACAACGCCAAATGCACAGTAAGTAGTTTGCTCTCATTGGTGCGCTCATTCATTGTTTTGCAAGCTCGGCTTTGGTTCCCGACACGTGTAGCCACGGCACATAAACTCTGCAGTTGGTCGCTAGACGCCTTTCGGGCTGTGGGCTTGTCGGGAAAAAAAGAAAAAGAAAGCTTATTAATGCGATACAAGGCAAAGGGTGTGTTCACATGGTTTAGATGTGAGATTTAACATACGTGGTTGTATTACTCCATCGCCATCGACTGAGTTGCGGGCTCTCTTCACCTGAATAGCTCTAGTCATGAGGGTTTGAGACCACGAACATGAAACTGGAGTAAATCAGCTTGGAATGCCTATCAATTTTCGTGTAATAGAGTTGTAGCCAATAGTATATAGACTAGAGTTATGCTACTCATCATGAGCGCAACCATGAGTAAGTTGACTACATGCTGAGTGTTGACCAACAAGACCAGCCGAACAGAGTGTTAGGAAACTCGGAGAGAATAGCAAAAAAAGTATCCAGGCCCTGCAAGGGGACAACAAAAGTAGAAGACTGATGAGACTGGGACTCGAACCCAGGAGGATTGCTCCACCAGGAAATTGGTGTTAAGGTTAACCTTAACCTGGCGCCATAACCAACTCGGCCATCTCACCCAAGCTAGTGTTGTTGACGAATGGGTGACATACACCACATCAGATGCCTCAATAGCCATAGGCTCCGGGTATCACGGACAATATCTTGATCGTCACAAAATGGGAGTCCGAGCCTTACTAAATCATGCAAGTTCGATCAAAATCTATACCATCAATGACAAAACAACGGTAGCTCAAAGTATATTGTCATGCTCCTCGTCTGTCTGAATCAACGTCGACCCTAACGCTCGCATTCATGCCGTTGATCTGTGCCGCCCCAAGATTAATATCGCTTGCAATAAGTAGAAATACCATCTGAAATATCTTCATGGTTACCCGACCTGGACGAGCGTCTCTTATTCTAATAAATATCTATACATGCCATGATACAGCCTAGCCCGTCTACCTCCGCTATAAGCCGTGGGTATTCCCTAACTCCTCAATGCCTGGTCATTAGTCGTGTACTCAATTAACCATCCCATATTACTCCAATCATATATATTCCTCAGCTTCTGTGGCCTCACTCAGCGTCAAGCTTAGATCCCGTGGATCTCCCTTCCAGATCTCTGGCTCCCTCGTCACTTCAGTGTTCCTCTCACGCGGCTCGTGCTGTGTGTTCAGCCGCTGGAACTCCCCAGCCAGCGCTTCCATGCCGATATCCTCTATATCCTCGCTAATAGAATCCAGGTTGATTGGGTAGACACTATTGTACGTCCCATCACGCACCAACAATCTTGTTGTGGCTCGAATGTCTCCAACCATGGTGTTATCAGCCCAGCCGTCGCGATCAAAGACACCACTCTGCGACCCGATCGTCATGAGGCCTTCGGCAATGCCGCGGAGTCCTCTGCACCATAAGGCTATCGACAGACATCCACGAGCCGCGAGAATGAACCAGAATTGGGCGTCGGACGTGCCAGGATTGCGAAAGACCTCGTTGATCAAAGACAGCAGCCCAGGTGTAATAAACATGGTTTGGTTGGTTGACTCAAACCTCTTTCGGTATAGGTATACAAGTCGCTTCAGCTGATGGACAGAGGCCTCATATGCAGCACTTGCCGTGCCGTTCAGCTCCGTGTATTCGTCAGGGCCAGTTTCCAAAAATGGCCGCCAGACATCTATGATTGCTGACTGGTACCAAATACTATTTAAGAGTCAGCGTATTGTTCTAAAGAAGAGTCTGTTTGACATACTGCAATACCAAAACATGATGCGGACAAGCATCACTCCTTGTGGCGTCTTCTGGTAGGATGCTGGCCCAGTCTAGTAGTAGATGATATATGCGGTTCGCATTGGACACAGGCAAGCGGCAAAAGTTAGCATAGCCATCCCGAAAGGCTTCGTGTATGATGAGCCAGAACTTGGATATCCATGTGAATGTGCTTCCCATGTAATCGGCGAGTGGTGGTCCAGAAACATCTCCCGGTATCGGTAAAGATGGCGGGTAGCGTATTCGATGTTCCGCCCGAAAGTTGATTGAGTGCAGACTACAGTCTTTCAGCAATAGAAACCGATATGACACTCAACAGAATCTTACCTATGCCAGCCAAATGATCCCCAGGCGGCAAATGATGCTGCGGATTGTAATTCGTGGTCGTCATCGTTGCCGAAACTGGACACCGGCGTATCGTCATCACGGAAGAGGCCGAGACGACGGCCAATGACAACACTCCCGTCTAGATACACAAGGCCCGTCCGATCATGGCCGTGCTGATTGCATGTCAAAACCAGCAGCATTGCTGAGGAGAGTGCGGTGATGTCGTTGTTGTTTCGTTGCTCTCTCCACCGTAACTTGGCTTCATTAAGAAAACTAAGAGAAAGCACTTGCGCCCTTGGCTCGAACTGTGAGTAAGAGGCCTAACTTCTGTCAACAAGATGTGGTGTCAAGGAGACGAGAACATCAACTTACGCAGCACCAAGCAAGTAATGAACTGACCAGCAGGGGCGAACAGAAACGGCCGCCACCAGACACCAAGTCTCTAATGAACAAATCGGCGTCGAAGAATGCAAGAACAGGATGCTCATTGACGAGATAGAAAGATATAGCCTGCGCGGCTAACGAATCGGGGATAGGCACTGACGTCCATTGCCATATCCTTAGATCTTCCAATCTTGAATCGACGTGGTGTGCTGAATCCCCTGTCGCGTCACTGGGCGATGAAGACAACCCAGAGCTAGTCGGTGTTTCGGACCTTCGGATCTGATAGTCTATTAGAGAGAAAGGTGATATTGGTCCCGTTGATTGCAGGTTTAATAATGCCGTGTTTGGTTTCTGAACTGTCAGAAGACGAAGATCAACATCTGATACTTCAAAGATTTCCAGACGAGGAAACGCATTGGAATAGCGCATGTTGAGGTCCAACTCTACAGGAGTGTTGGCTGAAGTGCCTGCAAGACTTGTGACCAAAGGAGTCATCGGTGAGGATGTTGCCATTAGCCCCGAGTCGACAGACTGCAGGAAGTCGGAGATCGAACCTCTACTCCTCAAGTCTTGCAACAGTGCAGCAACAGAGTCCTCGGGTGCGGTTCTTAGTAACTCCAGTGCTTGAAAGAGATCCTTGGAGCCCTTTCGCAGCTCCAGCATCTTCTCGGGGGAGACTTCGGCTCGATACACACATTGTTGCCGGCGGCTAGCGCACGCAGTACATGTTGGCTTACGACCGTCACACTATAGACACAAAACTGTTACTCGACACAGCCTCGATGGAAATACGATGAGCGGTCAAACAAACCTTTGATTTCCTGAGGCGGCAGTTGTTGCACGCGACCGATGTCAAGGCGGCCCTCGGAATGTCGGAGGCATTGAGTGGCGAATATCGCGGCTCATTCTCATCTTTGACGGATCTTCTGGGGAGCAGCTGGCGATTATTTTGCTGGTGACTGTGTGCTCGGGCGCCCTTATTTTGATTGTTCATCAGTGTCAAAATCTAGTGTGAAGTGAGTGTGAAGTGTATGTAGTGCTGAGTGAGCGATGTTGAGATTTTTTGAGGGGTGAATCTCCGGACTGGCCTGAGTTTTTGCGGCTAAAGGGCCTTGGCGCTTGGCACTTGATGAGTGGAAACGATAGGTTTTGTATAGTCCATTCAGATGCAGGCGCAAACTCGTGTTGGCCGGGGTCTTGAGCGAGTCGAAAGGTGTCGGGGTCTGTTTTGCTGAGTGTCGCGGTAGCTGAAGTGGGTTGAGTTTGACTTGTCTTTTTCCTCAAAGACGTACCGATCAACAACGTACCGCAGGGACCCCGCGTAGGAATTGCTCTGGGATGATTTGATTGGGTGATAGATGCAAAAATCCACTGTATTGCTGTTACAGTCATAACGCCTTTGGTGCATAAGTTGTTGGCGTTTGTCACGCATGAAAGCAAAAGCTTACCTAACCTTAGTTAACTTAGTCTATGATTAACTTTCCACGATCATCTGACGTCACTTGATCATTTAAACTCGGCTCTCGAGTGAGGAATTTTTCATTGCTCTGTTCTCTGTCCTGACTATCTGCTGTTGCATATCGTGACATTTCTGCTCCCAAGAAAGAGCTACTATCATAACATAGTAGTATGCATATCAATTGGCATATCATTCTCCGCTTGTCAAGGTAAGATCCCAATTGGGCGCGATACGATGCTTCTCGTTTGGTCTTAGCCTGTGAAGATCACTGAAATGCAGGGCTGAACTCCACCACAATCTTCCAAACTGGCCGAATAAGGTTTGTAACTCATGCACCCAGAGCCAAATATGGTTTAAAAGACATTTGTATTTGGTATATACTAGTCGCCTAATTCAATATCCTTTTGAATTCGGCCAGATCTGAAAGACACAGTTTATACATGTGTATTTCTCTTTACTCAAATCGAGGCACCGTACTTTGATGTACAAGCGAATACTCGCAATTGCAATGGACTAGAACACTGCTCTGGGCTCTTACCTTACTTGTTCTCTCGCATGAAGACCTTGTTGATGTGGCGATTAACCTGCTCCTCCGTCTTGGGTTTCCTTCCCCTAGACTTCTCCTTCTTGCACGAATTGGTGGACCTTTGATTGTTCTCCTTGTCTGACGGGATGTTGGGCGTCAACTTGGGTTCCTGCGAGTGAGTTCCTTTGATCGTCGTGCTAGAATCGGACCTGTGCAACTGAGAGGAACTAGCAGAAGAGACACTCTCATCACGAAGTTGATCATAGTAGAGTTCCAAAAGCCTGTTCTCGATGTCCTCCACGATCTCTCGGGCCGCTTGCAACTCTTCTATCAACTCATCGAAGTCATTGTCAGTGACAGACGCTTGTTCATCGAACGCAATGGACCCCTGCTCACCAGACCTGCTCGATGAGGGAGTCTGTGTTGCATGCATCGCGAAATCGACATCTTCAGCCCAATCTTTAATCGAGGTGTAAGACTCACTGCCAGAGTCAAGGTAGTCGTCGTAGTCAGAAAATTCGGACATGGTAAAGTTTGTAGGTCTAGGTGGAATGGTGATAGCTGTTCGGTACTGATTAGTAGTGTGAGGTTCTGAGAGATAGAAAGACAGAATGAGAGAGTGATGCTTGGCTTTTATCCTATGAATTAAGCTGAAACATGGACTTGAATAAACTTTATCAAAAGCTTGTGTTCGCCTATTGTTCGGTCTTTCACAAAGAAACCTACAACAAAGGTAGTTAAAGTTCGACCCAGACATGATGACACCGGCGTTGTTCACTTTTTCAAAATAAAAACAAAATATTTGAACATGAAAAGAAAAAGCAACACGTAGCTAAGACCCTGTTCATTCAAGCTCAAAGGAAAATCGTGTTTTTTTAGTGCAGTCGACTGATGTCGCTCGGTTAAGATGCGGTCAGCACTACGGAGCCAAGATCGCCTAGGAAGTACCTTTGTCACATCTGATTTTCCTATTCCAGCACAGGTAAGTAGTGCTTACGCCCCCAGCCACCTCATCTTGATATATAAACCCTGTGCTTATCCTGTACTAGCAACCAACAAGACAACTTCCAGACACCACAAGAACACACCATGGCATCCGAGGCTTACTTCTCCGTTTCCTCTATTGAGGTAGATCCTGACAGGATTGATGAGGTAACTTTCTTGTGCTCCTCGCCCTAGTGCATCGTTTCTTACATGATTAGGCCCATGCATGCTTGGCCGAGGTTGCCGAAGCCACGTTGAAGGAAGAAGGCGCCAAGATTTACAGGTTCTACAAGACTGAGGGCAAGAATGAGTTTGTTTGTATCGAGAAGTAAGCGCGCCCTACCAGAGATAAAGTCTACAACAGTAACTAATCTCAGTGCGTCCAAGATTCACGAACCGGGACGCATATTCTCTGCATGTTAATTCAGACCATGTTAAGGAATGGGCAAAGAAGTATTATCATTCTGGTATTTTTGTAGGGGATTTCCAGTTCCACCCGCTTGCTAAAGAAGGTCCTGGAGCTGGCGGATTTGATCGACCTTAATCTACAAGTGCAAATCGATACTCTCGGATGGTCGGATCAGCTTAGCTATAACAAGGAAGACTCAATAACACCCCGTCTTTGTCTGATTTCATCCATCAACAGCTTGTACTCCCGATTATCATGTCCTGCTTCTAGATGTTCCAGGTTCGCGTCGGCGTAGCCCCACACGTCGCCATATTTGCCATCGATCGTGATATATGGCCAGATTCTACTGTCCTCATCCTCGTCTACCGTCTTGCGTAGCCTAGCAGATGTCTCAGTGTCTGTGTCTGCTAAAGCCATATCATCCCCACTGGTTTGCATAGATTCTCTCTCAGTCAATGGGGGAAGCTTCGGGTACCGGTATGTTATTTCCACTAACGCGGGACTACCCTCTCGGATCGCTTTCCAGAATTCTGCCCAGGATAGGTCTTCGTCAGGTTCATGAAAGTAATACTCCATTCCCAACGCCGCACAATTCTCCATATGGATTCTTTCGAGTTTTGGAGTGCTTCCGCTTAAGAACTCCTTCAAGCTTGTTGTTATGCACACGTTCTCAAGGCGTAATGTTCGTAGCTCGGGCATTGTGGATGGCGCAAACCTCAATGACCGATGACCCAAGTAACCATCTCGTTCCGCCCTGAGTTTCAGGTATTCGAGGTTCTTGGTATGTTCGAAGACCAGTGTGGGGAGCTCCTTGAAGAAGTTGTTGAATCCATCTAATGTGTTCGCTGACCACCCAGCTCCATTATCTTGACCGTAAGTTACCAGAGTCAGTTCTTTCAGTCTGCCCAAGAAGTGTGACCACTCCGGTTCCAGCCAGGTTGAAGACTTGCGTGGTAAGAAGTGAAGCAGTTCGAGGTGCTCTACCCTTGAAAGGTTTGCTATATCGTGCCACATCTCCGCCATTGCTTGTCGCCAACCGTACAGCTCTTCCTTTTGTCTCACCAGGTCCCAATCTTCGTGCTCAGCGCAGAAATAGATACTGCTATCTGAAAGGTCGTTAATATCCCACCCACCGCTAATGTCGAAATTCTTATCTCCATCTGTGTGAAGACTGATGACAGAGCACTTGGGCAGTTTTTTGCACTGAATGAGATCTCTCATGGCGGGCGCGTCAGCTTCGTCCCGTGCCCAAACCGAGACTGGATACTTCTTCCAATACCATTTCTCTTTTTGATGCCTGGTATCGACTTTGGTGCCTTTGAATTTTGATTTGGGCGGGTTCGGAAAAAAAGTCACGTAAAGACGAAGCCTCGATACGTATGTGCCGTACTTTTGAACCACAGATTCAAGTATGTGATTTTGCGGTAGTGGGCAGTCAACTTTGAGATGACTGAAGAGACGAGGAACCAAATTGTTTCGAATAGCGGAATTGACCAGACTCAGGTGCTTTCTATCATTCCCGTCAAGTTGCGTGCTGATCCCAAGCATTAGCTCCGGTGGCAGTCTGTCCAAAGTCATGATCGCTGTTTCACGGATTGAGGTAATATCACGTCGTTTCTGAAAGGTCGGGGAGTGAGGGGAAAGTAATGCACTTCTGTGAGAATATATACGACTGGTGGTAGGAGTAGTGCTTACACTTGGCACCCCAATTACAAGGCAGATTAGGCACCACTGCTGCACGACTACCGTGACACCCGAGACAAAACTGCACCAAATTTTGTCCATACTCTAAGATCCTATTCACATTTTTATGACTCAATAGTTATTGGGCAATTACCAAGACTACGACAGCCTTGGGATTATCATCTGGTGATGGGCCTTGTCGAGTGACATTGACGTATGCACAGGTCACGTGCAGTGATTATCCTTGATTGATTACGGGGCATTGGCGTCATCGTGCCAACTTTTAGTCAATTGCCACCCGCGATATTCAAAAGGCTAAGCCAGATACTTTAGTTTCCATGGACTTTTTGGCTTCCAAGGAATAACTCACCATAGTATTTTAACTCATTGGATACTACATCTTTACCTAAAACATTCTCACTCAATCGCCCATTATCCGCAATGGCTACAGAAAAGCCTACGCAAAACGATACATCGACTGCTGTCGATCAACCGACCGACTCTTCCGCTGACAACGAAAATGAGTCGAAGCAAATGACAAGATCGTCCAACAACAACCAGCTCGATCGCTCTAATGCAGCAGAGCCCCAGCAGAATCTCAGTCAACCACAAAATCAACAACCTGTCCAGTCATCCAAGAGCAAGAGCAGCGCACCGTCTGTAAAACTAGACATGGATCTCGACGTTGAGGTGGAACTTAAAGCAAAGATAAAAGGAGATCTCGAGTTATCCATCCTGTAAGTTCTTTCTTGAGTTAATTGCTTAATTCAACTGGAGACAAGCTAACACTACGTAAAGTGAACCAGAATAAGCAATATGAGGAAATTGGCATGAAACGAATGTAATGAGGCATCAGGAGAAAAGGCGTCGGTGTATGCTGTCTTGGATATAACAATAATTGCTGAATTCTAGCATAGTGTCCAACTTGTTCTCATCATTGCTCCCTTGCTTGACCAAGTTACCCGGCAGCCTGCCACATGGAAGGCCTGATCACGTGAAGCTTAAAGTGTCAGCGCTAACCAGATTCGACAAAGGAGTCCGCGGATCCGCGGCTTCGTCGCGACATCTCCGTCTGCTGTTTCTGTTCCCCCACACGTCAAGAGTTCGCTCCAATGAACCCTGAACACTTGCATACCGAAAGATGAAACGTAATCACGGAGGTGTTCCGGTGATGTCGGTTTATCGATCGGCCCGGCCACCTCTTTCATGCCGTCCATGCCGAGACAAGAAGCGTCGTTGTGATCGCAATCAGCCTTGCTCGAATTGTACACAACGAGATCTCACTTGTGAGTATGAGAGTCGCGATGGGCCTACGAACACCTCAGAGGGCAGAAATACAAATCCCAGTGCTGAGAGGAACGAAGAACCTGGCACTGTAGACTTAACTACACCTCCGACATCTACCCTCACCCCCTCGGAGCAGGCTACTTTGTAAGTCTGCTTACCCACTGGTCGCCTGCACGTGGCTGATATTTAAGCTAGGAATAAGAAACTACTTGATAGATTGGTCAGACTGGAGGAGGCTGTTTTCCCTGACCCAGATGGGCCGCTACTGACCAAGCAAGCGACCAATTCTCGGACGGGAAGGTCTTCACGTGAGGAACCTCTATAGTCTCTCGTGTTTATGGTACTGACGATATATGCATCATCATAGATGGCACACCCTTTAGCTATCATAACACAAACACGTCACCTGTGGCCTCCGCGCCCAATAACGCACACTTGGCTCATTTAGTTGCGCAACTTCCACCACTGGACCAAGCCACGCTGCTCTTCAACCACTTTGTTGCTACCATCTATCCGACATTATGTGTACTTCATATACCATCAACTCGAAAGCTCATGGAAGAAACTTACAGATCCATTGCTCATATAGAGCCCAAAATCGAAGACTTGCTCATGCTATTCAGTATTTTTGCGGGTGCAGCGTTGTCCTGGACAGACGAACTTCTTCGCAAGTTGAACGCAACCAAGGACAATGCGACTTCGGCGTTCGAAACCTACTTGAACTACGCCATGTCTATTGTCGACGATGCTCATCGGCCATTGTCACCCTCTACCACGGCGGTAGCAGCGGTCGCTACTTTGGCACATGTCGCCATCAACTGCGACGATACTTTCCCTTTTAGAGCCCTCAATCTTCGAAATCGTTGCTACTTGATGTGCCGTATCATGATGATTCACCGACTTGATGGTGCTACAGCCTGCAAAGAGAGAGAACTCACCGGGGCGAACTGTATCGACCTCGAAGTTCAGCGGCGAGTCTGGTGGAATATGGTCGCTTCAGACTGGTAAAAATCCCCATACTTTCGATTGGACGTGAACTTACTGACCCCTTCTGCAAGGTTGGGATCCTTCTCTGGAAGCATTCAAGAAGGTGTCTACACATTCATACCCAGACTCATGAACGTAAATCAACCATGTAACGTGGACGATGATGAAATTACGGCATCAGGTCCAGTGATACACTCACTTCTATCGGAGCCTACAGACATGTCATTCTTCTTCTTAAGGATCAGGTTGGCCGAAACATGTCGCGAAATTGTGGACACTCTACCGCCGATGCTCAATGACGTTTACGAATCGGATTACAACGTGATTTTAAAGCTCGATGAGAAGCTTCAAAACTTGGCCAAAAACCTCCCCCAGTTTTGCAGACTTGATCCGGGGAGCATTGAGAGAACTAAACACATCTGTGAGAAACGACCGTACATTTACTGGCAGAGGATTGGTCTTCACTTAGGCATTCATGCACGTCTCTGTCGACTGCACCGCCCATACCATCTGGAATCATATTCTAACCCCAAATACTCCTACTCACGCACAACGAGCATCCAGTCGGCATATAAAGTCCTGGAGCTTAGACGTGCGATGGACGACGTAGGAGCAGCCACCAACTTCAGGCCTGAGCCTTTTTGGGTCATCCTGCAGCACGTAACCACGGCAGCCCTCACTTTAGCGGTGGATGTGTCTTCCGACCCTGGAGCGTTCAACACCGAATCAATGAGAGAAAAGGTCCTAGCAGCCTACGAAACCTTAAACAGATCCCGAAAGAATGCACAAAGTTTGATCAGAGGGATTGAAAAGAATTTGGAACAAGTCATGGAAACCTTACAAAAGCAGCGATCTAATGTTGGGACAGTGCCTTCATCAACATGGGGAATTACACCGTCAAGCATATCAATGGAGGTTGTGGCTCCGGAGAGCATTTTAACGAATGTGAATGACACGACTATGGATGATCTCCAGGATGGTCGAGGAGATGAGTACTCACACCAGTTGTGGTCAGACTTTCTGGCAGCTGTGCCAGACTTGGAAGAGTTTGAGTGGACTTCACTGCTACAGGACCTAGATTTCGACCCGAATCATATTGGCTAGTTAGAATCAATTCGAGTACTATATTCGTCAACAGTTGAAAATGTTGAGGCACCATTACAGCTTCAAGGTGTGTTCAAATACGCTGTTGCTTGCTGAGACTGGATGTAGAGCGTGAAATGAATGGTCTTTCAAGCCCTGGGCCCGTTGACCCCTGCCATTGTAGTTAAGTTTCCACCGTCTAGTCAGCAACGCTATAGGATTATGTCAACTGGAAAGGGAGGTTGCCTTTACAAGGTCTCAAGATGCGAGCAAGGCGACTGGAATAATTCTCACAGATCAGGCTCCCATCAGCAGGGGGCAAGCGTAGCTACGGGGTTCCGTATCATCTATTAGCGTTTTGATCAGTCTAAGAATAGTTCTATATCTTATCTAAGCTGTGAATTTCTTATGGTAGACCGGCGGCGCCTAAGATTGGGTTCCCCGGACACTGCGGAGTCGACTTCCCGATCGGGATAATCCTCTCCGCGGACGTCCGCGCTCAATTCTTCACGTTCGAAGCAAATCGGCAGTATTTATATATAATCTTATCCTTCTAGTTTTTGACTGTTCATCAGATCAACAAACTACATCAGAACATCAAAAACATCGAAAATGTTACACCAAACCAAGGTTTGTTCTTGCAAACATGATAATTAGCCCTTAGACTAACGCGCTCCAGGCTATTATCATCGGCGGTGGCCCAGGAGGTCTAGCCGCTGCCTTGCGCCTCCAGCAAAAGGCAAATGTGCTCTGTAGTGTATACGAGTTACGGCTAGAACCTACCACACTGGGGGGAGCAATCGGAATCATGCCCAACGGTCTACGTCTTCTTGATCGCTTAGGCGTTTACTCAGACCTCCAGCAACGTGGAAGCAGCCATTCCACCATCACCATGCATGGTATCAATGGTGGAACCTTAGGCTATGCGGACATGGTTGGAGCAGCGAAAGAGCAGACTGGCTTTGGCTGCATGCGTATCAAGCGAACAGATCTGCTGGATGAACTGCTCAAAGCCGTCGACAAAGCCAAAATCCCCGTGTACTACAATAAACGTCTCACCTCAATCACGGAACTAGCAGATTCGGTCCAGGTGACATTTGAAGATGGAACGACCGACAGTGCCGATCTTCTACTCGGATGCGATGGGATTCATTCAGCCGCGCGGCGTTTACTTGTGGATCCCGACCAGACACCTGTATACACAGGTATGGCAGGTCTCGGCTCCCTGATTCCCGCCTCAAGCGTTTCCGAGTCAGCCAGGAGTCAGATCAAAGGAATGAACGTGACGTTCATGGAGGAGGGCATGTTTGGAACCATGTCTTGCACTGCCTCTGACGATGAACTCCTCTGGTTTTTGTCGCAAGAGGTGCCGTTACCGGACTCTGAAGACGCGCGAAACGGATGGGAAGTTTATCGGAAGGAGAAAGTGGACAGCTTCAAGGTACATCTACTTGATACCTTGAAGAACGTGGGTGGGGAATGGGGGAACATTGTCCGCGAATTGGTCAACAACACAACCGCCGTTAAGTTCTATCCGAACTACAAGTTACCCATCGGAGGCACATGGTACAAGGGACGAACACTTCTTCTAGGAGATGCCGCACACGCTCTGCCTCCTCACGCTGGTCAAGGTGTCTCGATGGCTTTGGAAGACGCATTTCTTCTTGCACGACTCCTCGAGAAGAAAGATCAGTCAGTGGAAGATACTTTCAAACAGTTCGATGAGATTCGAAGACCTAGAATAAATGAGATCAGCCACAAGGCTGCTGGCAACGCTTCAATCAGGAAGAAGACAGGAGCTTGGGGCCTGTGGTTGAAGGAGATGGGGCTCTGGATGTATTTGCGCGGTTCTTGGGCTTTTGGCATGAATCGATGGGGTTCAGAGACGGAGCAAATGGTGTATGATATTGATGAGGTTGCTATTTAGTTCAGCGCTTGTGTTTGTATTACATAGATTAGATTCGTATGCAGCTTATAGAAATTCTTTTGCCTGAATCGATAACTCTTACAGTAGTATTCTTGACTAAAAATGATCTCATCTGGGTTCGCCAAGTTGCCTAAACGTGGATCAACGCTCTCCCGTCTCACGCGACCAGGGGGCCACAGGAAAACATTGGGCACCAACACATGGTGAACAAAAAGGAGAAAAGGCCGCACTTTCATTCATTGCTTTCTTTCTTTCTTGGTTGTACTTTGAATGGTATTCTTGACCCAATCAAAGATGTTGCGGCCATGCTGAACAACACAACGGTCTTCGAGATGGGACCCGAAGGTTGCCATCTCAATGCTCCACAACCACCACCGATTTAAGTGCCTTTGATGCCTCATTGATTTATAAATTGATTTAAGCTAAACAGCTGCCGTTACCTACTCTCTAAAAGGTAAGCTATAAACCCTTTTGATCCGGTATCCTCGTCTATGATGAGATTGAAACAAATACTTCCATGGCTATGAACCCTTATGATTCAAGCTGTTTCCGATTACACAGCCTGAGACGTCCAGCACTTTCTATTTTGTTGAACGCAACATGTCAAACATCACGCTGACTTTCTCACTCGAAGCTATAATCCAACGGACTGAAAGGTTCCCGAATAATTCAGAGTATACGACAAGAGCAGTCCCAAGACTTTGTGAGTGATAGATATGATATTTACAAGAATGGAAAAACTTACGCACTTGCAAAAAGCATTATACCTGTGACGCTGTGAATACTTTGAGCTAAGGCGAGTCGAGGTCTGCGTAATCCAGACTTTTGGCTCGTTGTCATTTGTGCCCAAATATAAGTTCTTTGGCATGACTCGAAACCAAGTGTACATTCAGACTTGTCGTAGGAGGGCAAGACGAGTAAAACCTACCGACGTACTAACGTAGTCTGATACTGGCAAGTCATGCAATCAGCTTATGGTTCTATTGAGCTCGATGGCCATAACCTTCGGCCTAAATCTTTGGAACATACTATATATCTATCTATGTCTCATTCGTAGCCATAAGTACAATCACCAGAACTCTGCAATTGTCTTGAGTTCGAAGTTAACTTCCAGATAGGGCATCTATAGAACAATTATTGAGTCTTGCCTACCCAGTGTATCTTTTGATTTGATAAAAGATGCCATTTCGTATATCTAGAATTCGCTCCTGCCTATCCTTGGGGATGTCTTCACGCGCAAACTACACAACCCCAGATGAATCACAATCAACCTAAACTGACGTAAGACAAATTTCAAGCACGCCTAAGGAAGACCCACGACAACATAGGGAATGCGATAAGGTAGAATCTGTCCTCTTTTGAAGTCCACCGCTTGGTGTCTAATCGATCTTTGATTTTCTTTAAGAATACATGAAGCACCTGCTTTATCTGTGCAGTGTCTCGTCTCCTCGTATCCTTGTTTTGAGTAATCCAACTAGCTTAGTTCAAAGGTCCAGTCTCGCTGAGACAGGCAACGATACCCGCAATAGCAGCCAGCGTTCCATCAGGGTTTTTTACACGCACGGTGTGCAGTCCCAACTCCTTGGCAGGATAGTCGTTTCCTCCCGGAAAGATAGCATCTCCGATGAACATGATCTGCTCTAGGGGAATACCGCTAGCGGCAGACAATTTCTTCAAGCCATAGCCCTTATCAACACCCTTCTGCGTGATGTCAATAGAAGTCGCTCCACCCATGTTGATGGACAAATCTGGAAGTCGCTTGTGCAGGTCGGCTTGAATGATCTTCCGCTTGGCAAAGTCCGGATCCCAAACTTCCTTCGCTGACACGGGAGCTTGCTGGCCAAGGGCAGAGAAGGTAATCTGACTACCTCGATCTTCAATTCGCTCTCCCCAAGTCTGCTCAGGCTGGAATCCCGTTGCATCAAGCGAAGCATTAAACGCTTCAATGATATCCTTCCTCTGCTCCTCGCTAAAAAGCTCAGCGTATTCCACCTTCCAGTCGTCGCCCTTGTGGGTGTACAGTTTTGTGCCAGTGGTAGGCATGAGCCATAGCTTGGAGAGATCTGCCCGGGGCGGTAGACGGCTTGCGACTTGCTTCTGAAACTGGGGCCAATCGCCGCCTGAAATGACGGCGACGTGTGCGACGCTCAAGAGATCAGCTAGGGCCTCGCCCATTGAGTCGAGAAGAGGCTGCTTGCTTTCTGCGAGAGTGCCATCGAGATCGAAAGCGACGAGTTTGATCATGTTGCTTAATGTGAAAAATGAGGATAGGTGATGCAGAATTGTTGGTGTAGGAGGGGTTAGTTGGGGGAGATCGGCGGTTGCGTGCTGACAGGGACATTTGACACAGTGGTTAAACCTCGGTCTTGATGGCGTAGGGCGATGACCGGTAGAAGCCATTTTCCGCCTTCCCGTTCTCGCATTTCGGCCCATATATTCGGAAGCTAGTTTTCTGCGAGGTAAATAGAGATACATATAGCAGATTGGTTCGCACCTCATGGCTGATATATCAGTTTTGAAATTCATTACCCCTTTGGCCTGTCGATATCTCACTCATGGAAGTAATAAGGACCATCTTGTGACAATGACTTGTGAGGTACCGCCTCAAAATTCAAGACGCTTTTCAAAGCGCCAGTATGGGAAAAACAGACCCAACACCTAAGAGAACAAACTACCAATAATGATACAAATGATTCGAGTCCCGTCTAAAAGATCGCCCAGCAATGTTCCGCCATGCTAGCACATGCTTTGTTGTCCACCTCAACTCTGGCTCCTGTCACTTCGACGCATCACCGAGTCAAAGCTCAACTCATACTCAGGATATTTCTCGCCAGACTCATCATCCCTCGCATCAGTCTCGACACGGATAACACACTTGAACTGTCGCTCAACGCTTTCCCTGGCCTTAAGATCCTCAATGAGCCTTTCATTCTCATGAAGCTTGGTTCTGGCACCATCAGCCAATTTCTTGGCATCCTCTACCCTTTTCTCAGCATCAGTGACTAATTGGGAAGCCGTCTCCTTCTCAGCTAGAATCTCTTCGTAGTTTGCTAGGGCATTATCGACGGTCCTTTGCATTTCCGTGCTTAAGATATCCGACTTCAGAGTGAGTTTCTCGATGGCCGCGAGTGCTTCGTTCGCCCTACCGCACTCTGAATTCGCCGTCTCGAGTTGCACAGATAGTTGCTTGACACGCTGGTTGGCGGCAGCAAGATCCAGGCGCGCACCGTTAACACCGCCGTCGGTCGCGGCGTAAGCTTGTTTCAATTTCTTGTGGTCGGCCTTGAGCGAACAGAGCTTCATCGTTGCAGTCGTTTGCTGTCTATGGACAATCGATCCGATATATCTGCGAATTCTGTTTGCAATATCCTCATCTGTCATGGAAAGCTCTGCGACTTGAGTCGTTCTGGCTGGGGATGTGGAGCTTTGTTCCGGATCGCTCTGGGTAGTGGCTGCAGTGGCAGAATCAAGTGCGGTGTCCTCCGCATCGTGAGTCTCAGTTGATTCATCGTTTGTATCGTCCTGGCCGGCAGAGCTTTGTTGGATATCCTGAGCTTCGGGATGCTCTTCTGTTTCGTCATCCTCCTCTGTGTCCTCGTCGCCATCTTCGTCGTTGCCTTCTTCCTCATCACCATTGTCTTCATCGCCATCGTCCTCATCGTCATTTTCCACATTGACATTGTCCTCAGCACTATTTTCTTCTTCATCATTTTCATCTGGCTCTGTAAAGCCCCTCACTCTTCTCATCCGCGAAGTCTCTGGGGTTTTAGGGGACTCTGGAGCGGTTATGTTTGGCGGAGTTTCTGGCCTCAGCCTCTTTGATGAACGAGTACCCATGACATGAGTTGGACTCTCCTGTTCAGCCCTACTCCGCTTGGTACCCGA
The DNA here is from genome assembly GCA_014822085.1 of Fusarium stilboides. Lineage (NCBI taxonomy): Eukaryota > Fungi > Ascomycota > Sordariomycetes > Hypocreales > Nectriaceae > Fusarium > Fusarium stilboides. Next base: position 73,659 of record JAASAY010000316.1, on the reverse strand, counting down.
TGCCCTTGCGCTGTCAAGTTTGCTGGATGATGACGTGCGCCTGGTGGTTTCGGCAGACGTTGGCTCATTGATAGAGGACCTACGCGTGTGCCTCTGAGAAGACCTTCGATTGCTGCTGGCAGGTCCAGCCGCTGCCCTTTTCAATTGGTTGTAAGCATGTCGGAGAATATCTAATGTTAGGCGTTTTCGTCCAGTCATGTCTTCAATCTCGAGCTTGTCTGCTAAAGCGGTTCGCAACTCTCTCAGCTGCTGATCATTCATCGGACCAGCATACAACTGGAAAATGTAATAAGAGAACTTATCAAGGAGAGATTGAGTCCAATTTGTTTCGCTACAGCAGGCAGGCAGCATCTCCCAAGGAAATTTACCAGCTAGTTGCCTGATGAGAAGCGCTTTGTCACGCTGAAGCTGGGTCCCCAGGCCGTTGAAAACATTGTCGGTGAGTACTGCCCCATTGGCATCGCTGTCGGATGCAGCCATGGTGGCTCACCAAGGGGCTGAAAGTTAAGATTTGAGTTTGTTTTTCATGGAATGAGATGACAGGACGAGATACGCGACAATGGCGAGATTAGAGAGGGGTTGGGAATCAAGAGCGCGCGCTGAGAATATGCATGTTGGTCCGCCAGTCACAAAAAAGCAAGCAAAGGTTAGAGCTGAACGGTCGAAGTTCGGTAAAAGGTGGGACCAAGTCTATCATCAACCAGTTAAACGCTTTTATTTTATGCAACGGCGAACATAACTCCACCACTGTGCTACTATTTCTTGGAGCGATCAATATCGCGTCCCCTTTCCTCTCAAATGCCCAAATGCCAGCCTTGTCACCTAGCTTTTATCAGGCATAATAGGTTACTGGATTTAATAGTTTTTGCAAAGATAAGGCGCGCATGATTATGCCAATCACCAAAATCTTGCAGCTACGGGCTAAACCAGGTGTGGACCATTTCCCATCAGTATGAGAGCTTACAGCAAAGTGTCTGGAGTGAAGTGAATAAAAATCAAAAGAGGGTCATAAACGAAGTGTGATAGATACAAGTATACTGTAGAAGGTCTCTTGATATCTACAGCTACTCTTGTGTCGATAAAAATAACGCTTGACCGGACGTTGATAGTTGTATCTGCAGACTCGTCAGTGAAATATTTCCGCAGGGTAAGGAAGAAAAGTGACGAACAATCATGTTCGCGATCGGTCCGGCGTTTTTATGTCAACTCCGTGCCGCACTATATTGAATAGTATATTCTAATAACATAGTTATTCTCCGTCCCCGTCGATCTACCGCAGGGGGTCAGGAAATCATATTAGTTCCAGGAAACGCACTAAAATAGCCAGCCGGAAATAAATCTCAATTATTTAGGTATACGATCTCACGTAAGCTCAAAACGCTGATCCGTGCTTGGCAAACATCCCATGCAGGAACATGTTGACTCAGTCGGAACAAAAATGGTCCTACTTTATACCTTCGACTTACCTTTTTTCTTGGAATTGGTCACTGGCACTCATCATTCTCCCTCAGTGGTAGGCAAGGGCTGTCTCTTAGGCCTTCTGAACCTGCGATAATGGTACGACAGAGCTATCGAGTCAATAGTATTGCACATCCTACATTTTGAGATCCCGCAGTCTCATACGAGAAGGATTCCTAATCGTCTCGTCCCAATATCCACTTGAGTTCGTGTAAGAGTTACCCCCTTGTAAGTTGTAGCCTGAATTGCCGATATGCGACGAAGTTTATAAACACTGTGATGACCTACCTGCTGAAACTATGTTCATCCCTCTTTGATCAAAGCCATGCATTTCCTGAACCTCCTTGCCGGTTTTGCGGCTGCGACGAGCGCAATTCTCGTCCCCTCTGTATCCCCAGGCCCCTACTCTGTTGGCTTGAGGGTCAAAGCCCTCACAGACGAGAGCAGATGGGATCCATACACCCCTAAAGACGAACCTCAGAAACGTCGCATTCTCCTTTCTGCCTTCATCCCAGTCGGTTTAGGAAATGATTCCTGCCCTCATGGAGAGGCTGATGTTCCCTACATGCCGCCTAAGACCGCGAAGGTTTTTGGGGCCCAGACCGACGCTATAGGACTGCCACATGGAGTTTTTGAGGATTTGGAAATGCGACTCTGCCGTCTCCCAGGTGACAAAGTCTTAGCTGAGCGATCAACAGAGGAGCCACCCACGTTTCCTGTGGTTATCTTCTCGCCTGGCCGAGGTGTTTCGAGGCTCGCGTACAACGCTATGGCGAGAACGTTGGCCAGCCACGGCTACGTTGTTCTGACCGTGGATCATGCATATGATGCGGCAATCATTGAGTTTCCCGATGGAAGTTCAGTTACTGGCGTAACTGGTGAGGGAAATCAAACTGTCCTCGAAAAGTCTGCTGAGGCAAGTGAATGGAAAGTTCTGGCGGCTTAGTTATTTATTGCTTACGACTATTGGAATAACCAGGTTCGGCAAAAAGACATTTCATTCATTACAGATCAATTGAAGGATGAAGCAATCACAAAACCTCTCGTTGGATTCTCATCAGTTGATCGTATCTTTGTCTTCGGCCATTCCGCAGGCGGCGCGGCCGCGGCATCATCACTTTTTGCTGACGACCGCATTCTTGGTGCCATTAATCTCGATGGCGACATACTTGGCCCTGTCGTTGAGTCTGGTCTCGACAAACCCTTCTTCATTATCGAAAATCCACATTCTCGCGAACAAGGGCCCTCATGGAACCAAACTTGGGAAAACCTACGTGGCCCAGCAATCATGCTCTAGATCGGAGGGACGACGCATCAATCGTTCTTCGATGCCCCATTGCTTGTCACTTTGAGAGATATACCCGAGGGCTCCGAAGCTAAGATCGATGCCGCGTTGGGTACCATAGATGGGAGGCGAATGGCGGCTCTGCTAACGGAGCTCACAGTCGGGATTCTGGAATTTGTACTTGATGGCGCCGTGGATGGATTATGCCAGGCAACTTCAGATTCACCAGAAGTGACGATATTGGAAACAAAAGGAATTGGTTGTTCGTGAACAATCTATACCGTCGGGCCCGTTGAGCTGGTATCGGAAGTGGTATGAAGGCATTCGTGACCTCCTGTCCTACCCCTACTTTTGCTGGGAGGTAAGATTTGTACTTAGAGCCAGCATCAAGGTCTATCCTCACCTCCGTTTTTATCTATAGATTATGGTGATAGCGGACAATAGCAACGAACATATCATACGTCAATTAGCTCATGCTTTCAGCACTTGAGATTAGGGAACGAATCTGTTATAAGACTAGAAACTTGGAGTATAACTCTATCGTATAAATAATGGGACACAAATGTAGATGCCATATATTACCCTCCTCGTCCACAATCCCGAGTCGAAACCGCCTTAGCCTACTCCCACCTTTCCAAGCCTACTTTAAACCTAGGCCATTCTAGGCATCTGGTTGGCGGGCAACAGGCTCGACACGGTGCGCCGTGTATGTGCCGACATTATTCTGGATAGAGTGGGTTGCGGATACTTTGTAAGAGCTGCATTTCAAAGAGGAAAATCCAGTTTGCGTCGCCAACGACGTACACATATACGAATTACTAGAAGTACCTTTTTAGTTCTATACTAGACAGCTCAGAGGCCGGGTCTATCACTTCGGTACTTGCGGTAAGCATCACTGACCAGTATGCTCTCCGTGCTCGAAGCATCGCCTCTATCTTTTGCACTCCCATACTGAACTTGGATCTCATCCACGACAGTGATACCTCCTGGATGGCCTGATTCACCTGCATTTGCCCTTTTGGGATGATCCACACTATGTAGTTCATATCCGTGTGATGCTTTGCCGCCTCTCCAAGGCTTGAAATTGCTACCAGACGCAGTCTGTTTAGATTGCTTGTTGGAGGATGATCCTCCAACTAAACTGGCCAGTCTTGGAAAATGCTTGCGAACGAATGGCTTAAGAGTGGCCAAACAATTGCACACAATACCGACGTTCAATTACACAGAGCTCCAGACTGCCGCGGAAGCTTGAGTCCATGTAACGTCGGGATTGTTTTGCATTTTTCGAACATATCCGATGCGAACGCAGGAAGCCAAGATAACACTGTTTGCTATGTTAGCCCAACTCTTTCGAGCTTTCCTACAGGTTTTTGTTGGACCTACCCGGAACCGAGAGAAAGCAGAGCTCCAATCGCGGCCCTTTGTTTAAATGGCATCTGGAGGTGATGGATAACCGGAATCGGAAGAATAATCAACACGGCATCGGTGATAATGTTGAGGGCGGCCTGAGCAACGCTAATGTTATTTAGACAGACACCACTGCCTGTCGATTGAGGATTACATGGCCCGGCGAATAACGCTGTGAACACAACCGAATACGCAGTGACAGATGTAGCTGTTAGGTAAACGGCGATTCGAGAGGGTCGATTAGGAATGACGCGATGGTAGAGGACGAGGATAGCCAACTTGGTGAGCATAGGCGGCCAGATGTAGGTAAGAGCCAGAACGAGAAGAAGCTAGGGGACGTCTAGTGTCAGTATAGGTGATTTCTCTAAGTAACCATAAGAACTTACATCGAAGTATCCTTGAAGGTCTACTACCGTTACGTTCCACATATGTTTGCCAAATCCGGATGGCATTGGTGGCTTTGGTGTGAGTGATTGAACTTCAATGGAGGAAAAGTTTGTTCCAAGATCATGACGTACCCTTTACACTTGTTATAAAGAAAGCGAGGGAGACGCCCCAAGCTAACACAATAAGCGCTGTGAAGTGTCATTAGCATGACACGTCCAAGATTTGTAAGCTTGACTTACGAGAATCCCAGCTGATCTTCTTCACCACCCAGCCAGCGGTATAGAGCCTTAGAATCATGCTGATAGTGGCCAACGCGAATGTTACACCGTAAACAATGATCAGAGTGGTTTGAAGATATGTGCTCTCAACGCCACCAGAGAAGTTGGGAGTAACGCCGTCGGGGGGCGGCATCGCACCAACTTGCGCCGACGACGGCATACTTTCGGCCTCTCGTTCCTCTAGTTACCAGACCAAAATGTCTTGTAGATGGTGGACTTTGCGTTGAATTGTATGAGTTGTTGTCAATCCTGTGTCGGGCAGGGGAAGCAACACATTTTCTCAAAGTAGGTTCATGCTGCAGAAAGGAGATGTTTTGCCAACAGGGCTACAAAAGCCTTTAACAAACAGATCATTATCAGTGCTGGACCCACGGTAAAGCAACTGCCCTGGTCAATCTGACAAAACCAGTTCCTGGGCTGGGGAGAACGAACCAACATGTTCATCAGCCCTGGCAAAGAGACGAGGGTGGGAAGCTCAAACAAAGCAGCGTCACATTAGCTTTATCCCAAGCTCCATACGGACACTCTACAAGGAATTTTCGTATCGCCAAGGATTCAGTGTCTTGTCAGCATCAAATGAACGAGTGTTGGGTTGTTAGGGACCCAACCCCTCGGGCTGCAACAGATGCGAGGATGACACGCCAAGATCTGAAGTATTCATTTACCTCTCTAGCCTCTACTCTTTAACTCTCGAGTCTTCAGCCTCATAAGAACTCTAGAGATTAAACTTAATCTGTCCCCCCCCCCCCGCTCTTAAATCTTTGCAATGTCATTTTGGAGAATTGATTCAGGTCTAAATTCTCTCCCGTTTTCAGTCCACCAGCCAAATCAGACCCGAGACCGGCCAAGGTTATTCCATGTGAGTATGGTACAAGCTGGAGATTGTTTTTCATAACAGTAACCATCAGGCCATGAAGGGTTAAGTAACGGTAACTACTACGTACCTTCGTAGAAGTGGTTGTTGGCGCTAGCAAAGATCATCATCCCAAGATAGAGAAAACCCGCAGCTGAGGCACAATGGGTTTACCACCGACCAATCAGGTGACCGAAAAGAGTTTTGAAACCAGGGGTTAACCAGACTAATTGCAGTCGAACCAACGACGTGGTATTGCCATCACCCGAGGCTTACATGTGTCTCGCTACGAATCCCTGCACAAGGTTGTGGAAGCCATCCCCGGTTTTATTAATGCTACTCAGCGTTGGCTCTAGCATAGACTCTAGTAAACGCTATGCCAAAGGATTTCCTTCCTTACATGGTACTCCCTGTGCTTCGGATCCGTAGCCGTTCGAATATGTAGCGTGAAAGAGACGAAATTCTAGTTTATTCATCTATCTGAAGCTCATTGATGAGCTCAAGTTACATGAAAACTACACTACTCTGACCTCTTTGCCGCAAGAGCTTCTAGAAGCTCAAGACTCTTATGGTCCACGATGGCTGCAGAATGTCTCGCCGACATAGTATGCACAATCTCCTGACTCTGCATCATTGATGATGCCAGAGCCCATGCAAACCCATGGAAAGTATGTTTCCTATATTCCTCCCAGACCTCATCCTTCTCAAACTTGGGCCCTCCCTTCTTGTGGAGAGTATACAGATAATACTCAAAAAGCTCTACCTCGTTCTTCTTGCGATCTTCAATAGACAGCGACCCGATGATAAAGTAGGCAACATCGTGGATAGCCGACCCGGCATGGACACCCTGCCAGTCGAGGAAGCCCGGCTCACCAGCTGGCGTGACGAAAGTGTTTCCGATATGTGCGTCTCCATGGACAACACAGTTCATCTTAGAGTCAGAAGTATCCCACAACGTCTGAAACGCTGCAAAAATGCGCTCCCGGTTCACTAAATAGTCTGCGACAGGAGGCTTAGCATCAGCGGCGAACCGCTTTTCCCATTCGCTCGGGAGCATCAAGCCCGTGATAACGTCCCGGAGTGAGAAAGCCGCTCCCAGGTGATAATCCTCAGCCTTTTGGCCCCATGTTTTGGCATGCAGGATAGCCAACTGCTCCACGCCACTTCGTACCCGAGAGACTGGCCAAGGTTGCAGCGGGTCACCAAATGTGTACCCATCCGCCTTGAGATCAGACAGGACGACGATTCCCTGGCCGCTCTCTGCATGTGTACCGCAGTAGTGGGCCGGTGGCAGACGCAGGTCGACAATTGGACTGAGGTGGTGGTAGAACTCAGCTTCTAGACGGTAGACATGGAAGAGAGAAGGATGAAGTGCCAGAATCGCGGGATTGAAGCCGCCCTTCACGCATAGCACAGTAGGACCATCGGCGGAGTTCTCGTCGGTAAGCTTGACAATAATCTTGGAGGCAGTGCCATGAAGAGTGTTGACCATGGAGACCTGTTCGACTTGCTTTCCCAAGATCTTGGAAAACCAGGCTGGGGTAAGCTCGTCTACAGTGAGTGGCAAAGGCTCGGACGATTCTAATTGTGCCTTTGACCGATGAACCGTTCCATTGGCTTCCGAACGTGAGGTGGACGGGGTGATGGCCATGGTGTGTTCTTGAGAATTGCTTCGATTGAGTACCTTGGTCGTTTGTACAGGGAGGAATTATGAGTGAGAGAAGATCAACTGCGAGAAATCCACTGTATAGTCCGGAATAAAAGGAAAATTGAGCTCCAATCACAAACACGGCACATGGGCCTATCACTTCATGTAATATGCATTGCTGCGTTCAGTACCCCTGAACCAACATGTAGTATTGTAGTGGGCATTCAAGGTAGTTGCGACAAGGGTCAGGGCCTTTGCACGGTGAGACGTCGCTGCATAAAAGATGGGTCTCATCAGTTTTCCCCTGGCATTGGCTTTCGAATCACGCAAGGTCTTACTATTTGAGTTCCCAGCCCTGACAAGCTTGCCTGGGTCAGAGATAGCCAACATCAGGGGGCCAAGATGGTACCAGTCTGCTTACCTGATATCGCACTCTGTCCAGCTCGGACTGAACAACAATCAGTAATCTAATATATGCCGTGATAGAGTTAAGAAATAATTAGACTTGTATGTGCCAGAACTTGAACACTATTGCAGCCTAGCAGGATATCAATCGCAAGCCCTGTAAAGGTCGGAGCATTATAAATGTCTTTGCAAACCGGCTAGGTAGGGAAGAGTCCTAAAACCGGATACAGTTTTAGTTACATGACCGAGTCACAACCATATCGTTCGCCCAGTCGTCAAATACCCCAAGGCTTACCCAATTTAACTTTTCTTTGATTACACATACAAGTTGAACAAATAGGAAATATGGCACCTCGATATCATCGGGGTAGCTACTTACTAGCGACCCTTGTTAATGCCTTTGAGTTCTCGAGTGAAGCGAAAGGATGATGCGTACCTGGGCCTTGGAACAGGGCTGTGTTGATGTACAAGCTCCACGGTGCATTCCCCTGCCTTTCATTCCCACGAAACGATGTCTCGCCTATATGAATTCTATAGTTCACTCTTTTCCAGTAGCAGTTTCGATTCTGTGCCTCTGGCATGCAGATGATGATATGCCCCGTTCAGATATTCAACTTGCAATTTAGATAGTAAACCAGCCTTTCTCGAGCAGGCGAAGGCCGGGAGGAATCCGGAGAGCATGCGATAAAGACGTTGAGGAGCAAAAGCTTCTATGAGGTGACGATCTTGGAATGAAATATCATCGGCTGCCCCTGGACAGACTTTGCCATTAATTCTGCCAAATCCATTTCTAGAATGGAAAGAGGTGCAAGCGGCCGCTCCATCAATCCCAGGGCCATTCTGCTTAGTTCCAAGAGAAGCCATGACCGACAATAGTATAAGTAAAGACTTCTACTCTTATGACGATGCATACATCATTGAGAATAGTTGAAAACCTCTCATACGTCATTGAGCTGAAAGATACCGTAGATCTGGCGCTGGAGATGTGGTGCTTACGTGAGAATTAAGCCCATCATAGGACTACGCATTTGTGGCTTAAACTTTTATAACGGGCTAACTCGCTGCTTCACTTCAATTCGCGCAAGGAAACTTTGTTTTGTCACTGTGTCTGAAGAGAAAACTTGTAATTACGAAATGGCGCCTACAATTTTCATCGTACCCGGCTTCTATGAAGGTCCCACGGTTTTCAAGCCGTTGGCTGACGCTCTCACCCATCGCGGCTTCACAGTCAACATGACTTTAATCACAAGCACGGGAACTACCCCGCCCAATAGCCCAAACATGGACGACGATATCGCTGCTATCGCTAAAGACCTCACTCCGGTGGTAGAACAGGCTGGCGAAGAAGGCGTCGTGGTCGTTATGCACTCTGCGGGTGGCTTCATTGGAAGCGGTGCACTCAAAGGCCTTACTCACAAAGCCAGAAGTGCTGCAGGCAAGCCTGGTGGCGTTGTGAAGATCATCTTCCTGACAGCAGGTGTTGCACCTGAGGGATTTGAACAAGGACCAATGCCTTTCTTTGTCTACCACGTTCGATACCACGTCCCCTCTGGAGATCCTCGGTTGCTAAAATATTGTCTAGGAATCTAACGGAACGCAATCTTGCAAAGACCCAAGACATCTTCTTTACAGCGATTTCTCAGATGAAGAAGCCAGCAAATGGCTGCCAGGTCTTCAACACCAATCTGCGACTGGGTGGTCGACAAAACTGCAATACTGCGGCTGGAGGGAGGTACCTAGTGTCTATGTACTTTGCGAGGAAGACAAGATGCTGCCTGTTGCACTTCAAGAACAGTTTGCAGGTCTGGCGAGCAGTGAGATCATCAGGCTCTCCTCTGGGCATATGTTGCAACTGAGTCACACTGATGAAGTGGCGGATATCATAACTTCCAACGCTTCTTAGAATAGTGGTCCTTATGCATCGTCGGGATGGCGTTATGGATTAGATGCGATAGACTACTATCGCCAAGATATACACTTATGGTTGGGAAATGAACTCCGCCAGCAGATCGCGACGATATATTGTTATGAGATACACTGGTCGTTCAAGGTCACATTTGTTTCCTTCCATGATGGCCTCGATTACACAGCACGATCTCCTGTACTATATCAATTTTTTAGAGTCAGTAGATGTATCGGCATTTCAAGTATCAATCTCGTCAAGGTCAAACTCGTCATTCCCACTTCATACGCTAGATCAACATGGCTTAAGATCACAGTTCAACCCATTCCCAGAACACGCGCCCAATTTCTCTCCATAAAACAGATATATCAATCGATATATCGTAGACTTTGAGCCGACAACACCAGGGTTAGCTAGTCGCCTCGATACTGTTACCGCCGTATCAAAGCGGGAGATGCAGAAATAGAGGATCGTCCGTGTAGCGGGGGTTGCAGCGCCGACAACACTGCCAGTTCAGTGTTCTGTTCAGCCGTCGTGGTATAATTGTGCACGATCCCTCCTTGCCCGGCTCGGCACAGTATCTATAATGCGTTCGGGTAGTGATGACGGAGTTACAGAACGCACAAGCGTAGACGACCTGGAGAATGATACACATCGTCAGAAAGATATATAGAGGAGTTCAAGATCGCTCAAGAGTTTTTGAAATAGTTGGTATGAAGGATCTGGAATTGAAAATCTTGTTGAGACGTGGCATTTATAGTAGGCATATTGTGCCGAATCACTGTCGTGATAATTGTGTTGTACTTCGCTGTGCGACTGGAGCTCCATGTTGTCGAGTGGTTTGCTCAACGTGATTCGAAGCTTGTGCTGCTCGAAGTATGGGACAGAGCCCGGTCAGGAAGCCATAATCAAGATCTTATAACAGTTATACTGAGTAGCTCTCGTGATCGATAGTTTTACCGCAGTTGATCAGAGTATGGCCGATACCTTTTCCGGTGGCATCGACAAGATTGAAATGCTTTCCTTTTGATGTTTCCCTGCTCTTTGACCTGGAGCAGATATTGAAAATCTTCCCCTGGATGTGATGCTTGTCAAATTAAGCGATGTAACAGAGTGGGAAAAGATGACTCACTGTCGGTCTCTCTTACTTACTCTACCCAAAGTGCAGTTCCACCTCACCATACTGGGATGAAGATTGACTCCATTATTCAGCTTAGGGATAACGATAGAGTAAAGATAGACGTTGACTTTATCGAACCTCTTCCCTGGATCATATATTCCTCACCCCCGTATCTGTTGATGATTTGATGAGTTCTTATTGTCCATCCTGCTATCAGGTATGACTACGATCAATCTGTTTGCTGCGCGAACCTGGCGTATGCGAATGGTCTGCCTTATCGAGGACGCACCGTTGCTTAGTAGATATATATGAATAAGAGACCTTACTGAACATTATAAAAGATAAATAAATGTGACACAACTAGGAGACAGGTAAATTTTCCTTTTTTACAGGATAAGATATCTTGTCTGATACCTTGATATACTGTTTCTTGGTAGATAAAAGTCTGGCTCTAGCAGACTCATGAACGTCCATTCTTGATTCGATGGCGATTGATCATAGATCGTACTTGCTGAGCACTATGAGGTAACCCTCTCACCCGACAAGTAGAGCTAATACCTATGTATACGAGTTTGCATGTGAACAACTGATGATGTCTCGATCTAATTAAACAATCAAATCTGGCTAGCCGAGAGGCACACTACAAAACGATGAATAGACAAAAGGACTGGCTGCCTCGGACAAATTTCCACGTGAGCTCGGAATATTCCTGATAAGCTGATGCTTACGCGAGACGGCGCAAAATCCTCTCTTGGCTTACAATGCGGCAAGTTCCAGCCTATTTAGCGAGGAGTTATGTTTATCCGAGTAGGGCTTAGTTAATCGGTCACAGTCATGCTTATTATGTACTACGGCAACTATCTTTGGAGGCTGAGGGATTCTGGACAGCAATCCATCTCGGCTGTCCCGTTTTGGACGCCGATTATGGCAGAGCAACGTCGCATCTTAGATGCAGCGTGTGATTCGTCAGATCTAGGTGGGCTTCAAAAATAGCCTTTATGTGCATCATCTACGTTATCCACTAGCGGGTTTTACAGACAGAAGTGTACCTTTCTCGTTGAGTTGTATCAGTTACTTTCAAGTCGTTTGTAGAGAGCCTGCAAACGTCATGAACTCCGTGTTACCTTCGGAAGCCGAACACCTGCAAAAGTAAGCATATTGCACTTTAATTACCCCGCACATCCAGCACTTCCATATTTGGGGACGAATGATGTTGAAGCTGGCTGGTGGAGGAGGTGGGCGAAAGAGCTGTCAACCTTGCATGTGGTGCTGTAGTTTGGTGATCCTACACGTGCAGTACGCAATATCTCGTATTGCTGGCACCATTTCTGCGTGTCTTGGTCTTCTACACCCTCACCTAATTCCGTGCTGTCATGTTTGCATCCTTTGCCTGCGCCATTCTAGGCGTCATCGGGCTTTTCGATAATCAAGAGGCCTCTAGTGTTCCCTCACCAGCATTGAAAGTTAGAGACAGATTGTTAGATAATTTTTGTCAGACTGAATTGAGTGATGCAATTGGTTATTGGCAGCTTACTAACAAATCCGGCTGAACGTTGGTGCGAGCTATGGCTGAAGAATTCGGTCATGAGGCGGGCTGAGCTTACTCTTGGCTTTTCAACAATCTCCGTCATCGAGCGGTATCTTGTGCTGACGCAAAAGGAACTTCAGAGCCTACCGCAAAGCTGAACATTTGGGCTTGAGACTTGGCTTTCGCATTTTACAGCCGAAGTATCACGCAAGTCAGTCCTGGATCAAAAATAATCGCATTTGCCTGCCAGATCGTCAGCATATACGAGAAGGATGTCTTCCCATCGCCGATTACTTGGACCAATACTCTGAGATACTGACACTCCATTCTGAGCAAACACAAATTGCAGACTTGAGGTCCTCGTGAGAGGCGGAGGCACAGCTGACCTTGTACAGTAGCTTAGCTCCTCAGCCCCAGAGCCGACATGTCGGGTACAGTTTGATCCTGCGGGGTAATTTAAGGAACTCTCACTCTTGGGAGCTCCGTTTGGGGGCCACACTCTTCCGATTTTAGTCCCCACCACATCGGACAAGAGGGGCCGCGATCGAGGCCCGGATAGCTCAGCCCAACAATAAGGTTGATGCTACAGAATAGGTATAGCGCTTCTTGGATCGGGCGCAGCAGCTGAGGGAAGTCTGGTGGAAGGATGGACGGAGAGCTCGGGGCACCCGAAATAGTAACCCACCTTACCTTTACCTACTGACGTAGCGTACGGCACGAGGCCATACGGCTCGGAGAGCTAGGACTCAGCCTTACTGAGTGCTGATTTTGGATTTTAGAGTGCCATGTCAGATGGGATTTCAGCCATGGCGTTGGTGGTGGATGCTGCGCCAGCCATCACATCGTCGGTGGTGATGCCAAACTTAACAGCAATGCCACCTACGAAACTTGAGTAAGTGATAGGAAAACTTCTATATAAGATGCATTCCATTCCCTCAATTCGAATAACTCATCATCATCAACACCCTCATCTCTTCTTTTCTATACAACTATCTCAACTACCTTCGCTATATCCAGCTCGCTACTTTCCTACTTTCTAAGCTACAACTCCAGTCGCTTCTACTCTCACGTTTTTAATCTCTCGCTTTGATTGAGAGGCTCTACTTTTATCACAACCATCAGCACATTTCACCATGCGCTACTCTTACACTTTCCTCGCCTTTGCCGTGACGGCTCTGGCTCTTCCGACCGCAAAGCCTGCCGACGACGGGTCATGGAGCCCTGGCAAATATGAGGGTGGAGATACCGGCAAGGACGATGGCAAATGGGCCCCAGGTTGGTCACTTAACAGTCTGAGTCTCTTCTCCGAAACTAACATACTTCCAATAGGCAAATATGAAGGTGGAGATACCGGATTTGATGACGGACAATACCACCCCGACAAGAAGGAGAAGCGCAACGATGATGGCTCTTGGCATAAGGGAAAGTACGAGGGCCCTGGCACAGGATACGATGACGGCTCTTGGTCTCCCGAGAAGTACCCATCAAAGGCTAAGCGTTACGATGACGGCTCATGGCACAAGGGTAAGTGACCGGGCAGCCATTCAAATGATCTGTAATGCTAACAACGCGACTACAGGCAAGTACGAGGGTCCCGGAACCAAGTATGACGATGGCTCTTGGTCGCCTGAGAAGTATCCCTCCAAGGACAAGCGCAACGACGATGGTAGCTGGCACAAGGGTAAGCAATTAGACAAACACTCTAACATCTTCTAAGATACTGACATCGTTTCTCTAGGCAAGTATGAGGGCCCTGGTACTGGGTACGATGACGGTTCTTGGTCTCCTGAGAAGTATCCTTCCAAGGATAAGCGCAACGACGACGGCTCTTGGCACAAGGGCAAGTACGAGGGCGGCGACACCGGCTATGATGATGGTTCCTGGTCACCCGAGAAGTATCCCTCAAAGGACAAGCGAAATGATGATGGTTCTTGGCACAAGGGTAAATATGAGGGCCCCGGTACCGGCTACGACGATGGTT
>JAASAY010000316.1:0-59377 GCA_014822085.1 Fusarium stilboides | reverse complement strand
GTTCGTGGTCTCCTGAGAAGTACCCTTCCAAGGACAAGCGTAATGATGATGGCTCATGGCACAAGGGCAAGTACGAGGGTGGAGACACCGGCTATGATGACGGTTCCTGGTCTCCTGAAAAGTACCCCTCCAAGGAGTAAAGTGGACGGTGACATTAGATTGGGTTGATTTATAGGGAGTTTGGCTTTACACTTCGGGCATTTGGCATTGGATTTTACTCTGACAAGCGGCATTCCTTATTCATTTGACTGGCTATAGTAGCCGGGTTTTATACTTCTACTTCTTGGCAACACTCCTTTTTAATTATTTATATATATCATTTTCATACATACAAATGGACCACTGCAACCAGTGAAGTACTGCCGCTTTTGGATTAACTAGAATACAGCTATTTATTCCATGTATGAGAATTCTCTACAGCGACTTTTTCCGTAAAGCACCCTTCCCTACATGGGTGTTCGATGTCTGCAAAAGATGATTCGCAGGTGACACGTGACCTGGGATTGGCTCCATGTAAATCATCAACGATCCTAGCACCATACCCCTCTCTTTTCTCACTCTCATTCACTCGCATCAATCCTACTGATGGACATCTCAACAATAGAAGAATCAATACGTCTTGAACAAATTTCCTCAGCGAGGAATGTCGGCCAACTGGAGCATGTCGCATCTAGCGAGAACACTGGAGTCGAGGAAACCTTTGATGCGGCCAACCCTGCCAACCCCCCTGATGGGGCGGAAGTCGATTACCCAACAGGCCTCAAGTTCTGGCTAATTATGCTCTCAGTTGGCGCCGTTCTTATCCTCAGCAGTATCGACATGAACATAGTGGCCACCGCAGTCCCGAGCATCACGGACCACTTCCATACCGTCGCCCACGTCGGCTGGTATTCATCTGCCTTCAGACTCTGTGTCTGCGCCTTTCAATTCGTGTATGGAAAAGCATACAAACTATTCTCCGTCAAACGCACTTTCCTCTCCGCCAATGTTATTTCTATAGCGGGATCGCTCCTCTCTGGAGCCGCCACTTCGTCCACCATGCTGGTCGTTGGAAGAGCAGTTGCTGGTCTTGGCTCTGCTGGCCTTTTTGCAGGGTGCTTTATTATCCTCGTACAATCGACACCTCTGCGGCGGAGACCATCATTTCTTGGAGTGATGGGTGCTATTGAAGGTCTGGCTACTATAGCCGCACCGCTTCTTGGTGGCGCGCTCCAGACACTCAGCTGGAGATGGTGCTTTTACATCACTGCGCCTACCGGTCTTGTCACGCTTCTTCTTACCATGCTCTGTTTCTCCGATACACAGAAATCTAGCGAAATTGCTCGCATGACATTTAAACAGAAAGTTGCTCAACTCGACTTGGTTAGCAACATGCTCTTACTCCCCGCGCTCACCAGCCTATTCCTCGCCTTCTCGTGGGCTGGTACAACGTACTCCTGGGATAGCGGAGAAGTAATTGGACCTTTACTCACCTTTGCTGTTCTTCTTGTCGCTTTCGCCTTGAATCAGATCCGTCGAGGCGACGCCGCTGCCCTCCCTCCTCGCATCATGAAACATCGCACCATCATTGCCGGTTTCATCTTCATATTCTGTGTCAATAGCACCGGTGTTGTACTCGAGTATTACCTGCCTACTTACTACCAACTCGTTCGTGGATATACGCCTGTCAAGAGTGGTTACATGATGCTTCCCATCATCATCGCAGCTACTATCGGCTCACTCATCCATGGGGCTGGCACGAGCGCGTTTGGCTACTACACACCATTCATGCTTTTTGCTTCTATCATTATGCCCATTGCCGCGGGACTTATCACTACCTTTAAGATCGATACCAGCTTCGAGCGACTAATCATGTACACAGCTCTGTCGGGTCTGGCGTACGGAATTGGATTCGTTGGCCCCCAAACAGCAGTACAGACAGTCCTACCCGATGAAGACGTCCCTCTCGGATTATCAATCATGTTGTTTGCGCAGTCCTTCGGCCCCGCTGTGGCCGTTCCTATTGCACAAGTACTCTTCACGAACCAGCTGTCGGTCAATTTGGAAGGTCTCGTGCCGGATCTAAGTCGAACGAATATCAGTAACAGCGGACTGAGTGAATTAGTCGCTAATGTCCCGCCATACAAATCTAGAGAGATGCTAGTTGCAGTCGATAAGAGCATTGGTCAGACATGGTATTTAGTGGTTGGCTTGGCGTCTACGGCGATAGTCGGAAGTCTGATGACGGAATGGCGGTCAGTGAAGCAAAAGCGCCAATAGACACAAAGGTCATTGGGGTCTCCTAAACCAATGGAATATTTGGAGCAATGGGTTCAACATCTGTCATCAGGCAGCAATGCGAGTTCCCATGGGCTTACTACTGGGCTCTATGTAATACGTCTCCATTCATGTGTTGAGAGATTGGCTACGGATTGGTATCATCGCATGCAGCTTTCAGAGGACGCATTCAGTTATAGTCGAATGTGCGCTTCTTTAACCAGCGGTTAACCAGTTCCAAACCCTGCTTCGGCTTGCCTTGGGGAACCTGAGACCACTTGTTAGCAATATGTGTCTACTGGAATAGCGTTGACTTACCATGTGACCCGCTCCATCAACAGTCGCAAACGAGAACGTCGTCTTCTTATCAGTATCCCCCATCTTGATCTTGACTTCCTTGTACCAGCCAATCTCCTCACCATTAGCACCCCAGGCCTTGGGTGATTGAGCGACATAAGCTGGTTGTCCTTTCCAGGGCATGTTGTTGCTCCATCTCAGATTACCAGCTGTGTTGCACGCTAGATCCAAGTTTCCTTGATAAAGTAGCACATCAACGTCATGGTTGAGCAGATACAAAATCTGAGCCTGCGTATTGATGCCTTCGTCAACGCCCGTAGCAAAAGCTTCCTCCACTTCCCAGGCGTAAATCGAGTAATTTGTCAAAGCGCTTGGTACACCGAGTGCTTTGAAAACATGTGGGAGATTAAGGTAATTCTGGATCAATGCTGATTCCTTGTAGCACATGTCATCTCCAGACTCACAAGGAAAAGTGATGTCGAATCTGTTTCTGCCTCCATTGGCACCAGATTCGCCGTCGTAGTATTTTATTACCCCTTCCCAGCACACTGCCTGTGCAGCTTCACAGATAGCATGGTCTGGGTGGTCGTAACACACCTTTGCCAGGTCGAGACATCGTGGGAGGTTGGCAGCCATAATGTCGCAGCGGGTGCTGTTGAACACGGGCTTCTCGACGCCGGGATTTGTGGTGCAGAGAGTCTCCCAGTATCCGAAGGCAGTGTCTAGAGGTGAGACATAACCATTGCCAATGAGAACGGACTCGAGGTTGACCTGAGGGCGCTTGGGGTAGAGGTTGTTCTGTGCTACAATGGTAGCTCCCAAGATTGGGATGTAGTGGCCCTACAAAATCAGTCATTACTCGTAGCTCATATGAGGTTCGGTCACTTACTCCGTAACTCTCTCCAGAAATATGGAATGGCCTATCAGCAAGATCCGGGAAGACCTGGCTCACAAAGAGCTGCAGAAACTTGTGCATACTGTCGGCAGCGACAAAAGAGTTAGTGGGGATTGGCTCATCCTCATCCAAGTAAGAAAACCCAACGCCAGCAGGCTGGTCAACAAAGATGTAGTTGGCGTTCTGGTTCCAGCCGTAGGGATTATGAATCGTGCCATTTCCATGCTCGTTAATTAGGCACGGTCCGAGTTCTTGAAGCAGTCCTAGCATGGATGAACCTCCGGGACCTCCAGTTAGCCAAAGCACAAGAGGGTCAGTGGCTGGGGCATTCTGGCTCTCGAAGTACCAGAAAAAGAGATGCTGGTTTCCGACATCCAGCCAACCGGTGTACTGCTTGACACGCGCGTCGCATATCTTGTCATCCACCTGCTCCTTGATGCGAATGGTATGCTCCGGGAATAACGAGCTTTGGTGAACTTGAAAGGCGGAGACTTGAGGTGAGTCCGCGTCGTTAAGAGGAAACTGAGACGCAAGAACCTGCAACGAAGCTCCAGCGAGGAGACAAATTGTCTTGAGGAACCCCATTGGCACAATTGTTCTTGGCGAGCGACTGTGAAGAGATGTTGTTGTGAAGTCAAACGGTGACGGAAATGAGGCGAGGGAGGTAATTCTCCTCACGAGCCCTTATGTAAGCTCGGGCGAATGATGACGACGAGTGGGATTCATGGCAATAGCCAGGGGAATTTGCACGAAGATCTTGCGTGCTTGGGAACTTATCAATTTACCCCGCTTACGGCATGTTTCAGTCCGTATAGGATCAGCTCTAGTCTTGATCAGGAAGCTCACAACACCCTACCTTCAGGCGAACAAATAGCCGAGAGAGCGCGATTCAAAAGGACATCAGGGTAGCTTATCGGTCAATTGCATCAATGCCGATTTATCCTGTTATCTGTTATCGTAATTAGACCTCTATCAACACATTCCGTGTACTGGGGCTTGGGGTCAATATCAGCCGTTCCAGTGAACCATCTCCAACTTTGGCCTGAATAGTCAACATCAATCGTATCCAATCCCATCAAACAAAGTACATAATAATCAATCTCGAGCCTGTGTCCTCATCGCAATGAGGCTTCAAGATACTCAACAAGGATCGATAGCTCAGTGGTACGAGCGAGGGATTGCAGATCCCTAGGTCGCGTGTTCGATCCACGCTCGGTCCTCGAATGTCTCTTTTTGCCATTATCGCAATCCTGGATGTATTTCTCCCTTCCCTCTAACTTTGTGATCATAGAGCTATACTGTACTAGTTGCAGCGCTGCCTTCAACGCGCTCCCCAGAGCCGTGGGTTCACGCAGTCACCTTTATAACACTGCTTGCATACACGATCATTGACCGACACTTCCACCATGGCTTCTTTGCCTTTTCCACAGGAACAGTACCCTATGACCGGATTTCTAAGAATGTCGTACAGGAGCTCCTTAATGAAACCTGGACATGTCGCTGCCAGTTCATCAAACCACTCGGGAATGCCTGATCGGCCTATAGATTTGCCCAGTTTGTCTTTCACAAAGTGCACTGCCACATCTCGAAGTCCTCTTGAGCTTTCAGGCGTGGAGCTATAGACATCCGGAAGCGAAGACAAAAAGTTATCAAACTCTAAATCTTTGTCCAGCATTGCCGAATACTGTTTGGCTGACTCGTGCATTAGTTCCTTAATATCGTACTTGTCCCCTATGGCGTACATAATGACATGAGTCACAAGAGGGGAGGGTTGACTTGTTGAATTATTCGAGTTGGCTTCGTCGACAGAGTAGTGGCCTATGTAGAGGCAGTCTACCATCCGCTTTACCATCTCGAGCGGATGAGATGAGAGGTCATAGGTACTCGACAACGCTTCCTAATCGGTTTTAGTCACCATCTAATAGACTTCAAGGCTTGATTCTTACCTTGAAATTTCCTTGGCATGCAGCTCGAAAGACCGGGGACTGGCCGCATACGATGACCTTATGCGCCGGAATATTTGTTCCCTCACAGACAAAGGTGAAATCGGTAAACTCGCCCGTTTCACGAGCTCTAGGCTGCGTTAGAACTGAAAGATTGTTTCAGCAACGGCTATTAAACTTACTTCGCCATGCGCGATCTCGCATCGTCGTAGGCCATAGTTGTGAAATTTGGGGGGGAAACCAGATGCTGGTTGGATGAGGTGACGATAGAAGAAAGAGACCGAACGTGTGCTAGGTCAGTGGAAGCACTTCACATGGGCGTGGAAGGCCAGCTGTTGGCAGGTAGGACTTATATATGTCTAGCGCCGCTGACGATATCATACAACAAGAGCACCAAGTTCTCAACTCTTGCGTTGCATGTCCCACACCTCGCGGAATAGAGATTCCCAGTGGCTGAATTTCCAATCAAAGTTTAAGCTACTCTCTACGGGAACCTTCCATTTTGACTTGTCGCCTAAGAGGCTACAGTACCAACGAAGTCAATCTGATGCAACCTCATTCAACCCCCAGACAGGTTTTGCACATAGTCCTAAACATGCTATCAGAAACGAAGTGCTGTATTCACAGTAATATCCTCCTGTTAATTACATCTACTCAACTTTATGCTCTTGGTTACAATCGCGGCGCAACCTCATATAATGCTCACTCAGCTTACTCTTATACTCCTGTTCGTCTTCCTTCTCCTCAATATCTAGTAAGCTCTGCCAACCATCGAATGACAGACTGGTGTTTGCACCACCCCTTCGGCATTTGAGGCATCGACCCCCAAGAATCTCAATCGGTACTGGCTTTCCACGTGTGCACTGTTGACCACAGGAACCCATGAGAGGATAGTTAAGTAGAAAGAACAACAAGTCTCTAGCAAACTCCGCGTGGTCAAATATTAACTCCTCAACAGTGCTGCCCATATCTTCCTTGGAAAAATTGCCGCTGAGTTTCAGTCTTGCAAAAACAAGGGCACCATTGCGAAGAGATGACGAGATCTCTAGAGGTAACTCGTAGATGTATGAAATTGAACGGACAAAGTCGTCGGGGTCGACGTTCTCATCACACTTCAGACAAGCCAAGTATTTCTGCTTTGATAAACCCTGAAGACCTCGGATGTCGTACTTGTCTGCAAGGGTGAACATGTTTGCATGGGTCAATAGAGTATCATCAGGCGGTACGGGGTAATCGCCTGTGTACAGATATTCCACCATTCTTTCCACTGCTTCAAGAGGGTGGTCATTCATGTCGTAGATACGAGTCGATGCTTCCTGTGGAGTTGTCAGATGCTAATAGACCATTTTTTGTTCCGATATTCACTTTAAATTGCCCGGTACATGCTGCCCGAAAGACGGCTGACTGGCCACAGACGATAATGCTATGGACGGGTATGGTCTGTCCACTGCACGTGAAAGCAAAGTCCGTAGACTCATTACTTTGTCGAGCCCTACGATGCGTTAACACTCCAGAAAGTAGTGTTCCAATCAGGAATGACTAACTTTTTTATGCGAAATCTGTCTTTCCGTGGGTTCATGGCTAGTAAGTTCCTGATTACCTTTTGTTGATGTCCTGGATAATTTCACAGAGCCAAATATGATGTCAATAGTGCACTATAAGTACTCGGTATGAGGAAAGACTTTCTTGATCACATACAAGACCAGGAAAACGCGCCCAAGTCGGGCCATGACGTGTAATCTGTGACTTTGCGTCAAAGGCTTGATGAAACTTCACACAGGTCTGTATCGGGTACATCGACATACGAGCATAAATAAGCCATTGAGAAACTGAAATGGTTCGCCTTTGGTATTGATGCCTCTGAGTACGTACCGGATGGAATCTGGTAGTAGTAAATATGGAATACATCAATACATATGCAAATCATATGGGTAGACAAGACTCTCAACGCGTTGAGAAAAGGCAGTGTCTAATGCCATCGCTCGAGTAGCGACTTGTTATTGTCCCAGTCCTGCTCTCAGTCAATTGATTCGCCAGCCTTGGTAGGCCTCCCAAACTCTACTTGGCCCAAATGCCCAAGGAGGGAGAGAGAGCTCCGGACCATCTGTGAAATTGGTCGGCCTCCCGCATGCTGATGAGCGACGCTGACGTAGGAGCTTACTGCAACAACCCATCAGCCGGTGTGGCCCTTCAGGGGTCAGATAGATACGGTGAATGTCATAAGCCAAGAAAAACGGTCAACCTTGGACTTTGCCATTACCCAAAGACGTTACTGCAACTGACGTCCGCATTCAAACCGCGGACGTTGTCATTCCAAAGTGTTATCTATCGAGCACTCCACAAGCTTCAATCCTTTCCAATTTCTACCCCAGTCTCCGAAGCATGGTACCCACAAGAGCCCTTGACAAAGCACCATTGTCTTCCACCAGCTCCTGAAACTCCTTATCCTCCCACAACTGCTCTACAACACAGGCTGTATAACAAATGACTAACTTCCGCAATTCCTCGGGCACCGGCTTGTAAAAAGCAAAGCGAATAAGCTCCAATGCGATTTTAATACCACTTTCCGTCAAATAGTCCATATCTCCCAACTCGTAGGAAAGTTTACCAAGGGAGAGAGCCATAAGCCTTTCGATTCCGTAACGGTCCGCCAGTACGAACACCCGAGCATGATGTACGAAAGGGTTTGAGAGTTCTCGCAGCGCGTCGTCGACACTAAGATCGCAATCTTGGAAATTCCAGGCCATCTCAAATTCATGCCAAAGGAGTTGATGCTTTGAGAGGCCCAGGCACTCCGCCTCCCTCATCTCTGCCAACCGTTCCTCTCTAGACACTTTTCTGCCAGTATCTGCGTCATCTTCCGACATGTCCGTGTCCTCCACTGTGCCATTGTCTGAGTTTTCGGTACCTGAGGCAGGGGTATCGTAATCATCGGTGTAGACGAACTGCCAGAAACTGCTGAAAGTCGTTTCATCAACGTCATCCCACTTGACGGAACGTTCTGCCGACTCTTTAAAACCTCCGTTTACCAATGCTGCCAGGGCTGGTGATTGATGTTGGACGAGTGCAGAGTGGATGGTGTACTCAGTCTGATAAGGCCCGACGATAAACGTGAACGGTTTGGACGCCGCGATCCTGAAAACGGTAAGTAAGTCATAATCGGTATTAAGTGAAACTTACGTCTTCTTTGATACAAGATTCATCTTGAAAGTTGATGCTATAATAGGATGCGAGGTAACTTGTTTCCACAACAGCAACACGGGTAATTTTGGTGACAGAAATTTGGGATGACCAGCTCACATTGCGGAAAGGCAAGGCTTCTTATACTTGTGTGAGATTTGCATAATGGATGATAGAGTTGACTACTAAAGTATAGCTATACGTGCAGTAAGTTTGAGGAAGACCACGTTTGAAGATGCCAGAGACTTAATGCACAAGCAGAACCTTAATCGTTCGATGTGCCATGTCTATGCAAAGAGCTGCTTGACCAGAGCAGTAACCTAGTGAAGTTCCATATAACATCAACATACTCACTACACACTTCGTCTTTGACCCAGGTTAGGTAAAAATGGCAGAGAGGAGCAGTGGATTGTCACTATTGGTTTATCTCCCACAACTCAGACAAGTATTTGCGTAAATATGTGTGCGCGCAAAAAAAGCAAGACGTACAAAGCTTCCATTACTGAAGTTAAAAATTAGGCAGCGGCGTGAGCATTACATTAGCAGCTTCAGTCATGCGAACATCTTGTTCTCGTCAGAGACTAAGTTATGCGGCATGCATGTTTGAAAAGCATGGAGATGAGATATAACGTTTAGATGAAGTGTTTTGATCAAGTGATTTCAGAGACAGAACGTAATGAGAAGGGCATGAGGTATCGACATATTAGGCTGGGAATAAAGACTGTGCCCTTTGCTATCGTTTGATGTTTCCGCTGAAGACGAAGCTATTTGCGATTCGCTCGCTTGGACTGTAAGGCCACATATCCCACCCTGAAATCCACAAAGACTTACTTAACTACGCATGGCTATTCTGGCCTAGATTGACAAACACTTGCCGGTCCGCTTGAACAAGAAAATGATCGGCATGCTTTGACCCGAAGTCGGCTACTCGGTGACTTCGGTCGGCGCCGTGTTAAACCCGCCGACGCCCAGCCCTCGGCGTCTACTTTTCTGCGCCGGTCCTCGAAATGTTTTCACAATGGCTCAGAAAAAGCTCATTTCTGCTAAAGCGGTGCGAGTAAGGTAATGACGAGATCAAGATGCCAGATTTATGGCGTACAAGCGTGTCAGGCTCGGCGGACGAGGTTGAGCTTCCTCCACCGTCAAATGATGGTAGTCAGCGCGAGTTCGGCAAAGGAAGGAAATATCTGATCTTGTTCATCGTCAGCTGGAATTGTCTCGTTGTGACATTCTCGAGTACGTCTCTACTCGTAGCTACACCCGAGATCGCTTCCGATCTCAAAACGACCACGGAAATCATCAATGCCACAAATGCTGGTGTTTTGGTGGCTATGGGATGTTCCTCGATGATATGGTCTCCTCTCGCCGAGATAATCGGTCGAAGACATAGCTACAACGCTGCCATATTTTTTATGTTAGCAACATCCATCGGAACTGCTGTGGCGACCAATTTACCGGGCTTCACGGCGCTGAGAGTTCTTTCAGGACTTACGGGCACGTATTTTATGGTGGCTGGTCAGACCATCATTGCTGATATCTACGAGCCTTTGGTCCGTGGCAGGGCCGTTGGTTTCATGCAAGTCGGAAGCGTCGCCGGGTCGGCTATAGGTAAGCCTCTCAACGACAACGACCGGTTGGACGTGCTAATTCGACCAACAGGCCCATGCATTAGTGGGATACTCATCACGTTCAGCCATTGGCGGAGCATCTACTGGCTTCAGACCTCAATGACAGGTTTAGGATTTGCACTCTCCTTCTTCTTCATCCCAAACATTCAGAGCGAGGTCGAGCAACTTCATGGTAAGTTGTCAGCCTCTGAGCGATCCGTGTCTGGAGTTCTCAAGAGATTCAACCCTACCAAGATCTTCAAGCAATTTCTTCGGCCACAAGTCTTTCTGGCAGATTTGACATGCGGTTTCCTCGCCGTTTCCCAGTATGGCCTACTCACGTGTGTAAGACACATCATCACTCCTCGGTTCCACATCACGACACCCCTGATCAGCGGCCTTTTCTACATCGCGCCAGGCATGGGATTTATAGTCGGGAGTGTCCTCGGTGGACGCATGTCTGATCATGCCGTCAAGCAATATCTGACCAAGCGTGACGGCACGCGTCTGCCTAAGGACAGACTGAACAGTGGACTAATCTATCTTCTTGCTGTATTGCCTGTGTCTTTACTTCTCTATGGATGGAGCTTGGAGAAGAAGATTGGAGGTTTGGCTTTACCCATTGTAATGGCTTTCTGGATTGGCGTTGGTCTGATGGGAGCCTGGAATGGACTCAACACATATACTGCTGGTTCGTTCCCAATCCCCTGTACAAGATCGATGTTGACTCTCAATAGAGGTGTTCCCTGCCGAGCGATCCGAAGTTGTGTGCAGCAAGTACGTCTTGCAGTATGCTTTCGGTGCAACGATCTCGGCTACAATCGTGCCTCTTCTCAACGCCACTGGGGTCGGCTGGACTTTTACTATATGTGAGCGCCGAACGGCCTTTGTGGAACTCTTGCATCGGAGACTAATTATGATATAGGCACGTTTCTTAAGATCTTTGGAGGAGCGATTGTTGTTTTTATAGCAAGGGTTGCCCCAAACACTGGAGTCTGGGAGTACAAAGGCTAGAGTCGCTATGCTCGGCCAGCATCTTGGTGCTTTTCGGCCGGCAACCATCTTTATCCGAGAATTACAAGCATTTTAGTTTTGAAAACCTATGCTTTTCTTGACCCTGGCTACCTGGGTTCTAGTTTATGTCAAGGGTGCCGGAGCGCAGCGTGGACCATGTATAGCATGCACTTCAGCCGTCATCCATAAAGCGGCGGGATATCGCAGTCGAACATCTGATTTTAAAATGTTCAATCGCTTTGGTAGTCGTCCATCTCCTCATCTTTATCCTCACAGTCCTCCGCATTATCATCAAGAATAACCTCGTCATGCAGTGTATACAAAGCATGCTCAGCCAACCAGTCCCGAAAAGTCGTCAACGACCAAACAACCAGCCATCTGACCACAGCCACCATCCGATAGGCGTCCACAATCTTGTTGTTTGCATAAAGGGTTTTTTCAAGCCGTTGAAAACGAACCTTATCCCCAAAGTCTGTGCCTAGATACAGAGTCCATGCGCGTTCATTGATCACGATAACCTGCAGCGTAATTCCAGCACAGTTTGCGCTGGCGGATGTCGCAGACAGCTCACGCAGTTTCGCAAAATAACCAGCCGTCCAAAGAAACAGATTAGCTTCCGCTTCGTTCACATTGCCGATAGTGTTTATGATACTGATAGCAACGGGTCGTGCTTGGAAAGGCGTGTACCACGTGTGGTTGATTGTTCCAGTGGTGCCGTAAAGCAAGCGATATCGCACGGCATCATCAATTTGCTTACCATCTAGGGTGATGCAAAAAGATGGAGGATGCGGCTCAAGAAGTTCTCCGTCGCAGGTTCGTGGGATGTACGCCTTGTCAACCCTTGCCTCGCTTGCGTCCCAGTGAGATACGGAGCGACCAAAGGGGGCCAAAGCAATCTCGAGCAATGGATCCCAGACCCTGGTATTCCATGTAGCCGCGGATACATCCCAGATACTGCAATCCCCGATGCGGTTTGCAATCTGACTAAGAACTTTGAACTCGTGTTCAAGATCCCAGGTGATCTCGCTTGATGCGGACTCGTCTATAGCGGTTGCCCATATATTGGCATCATAGACAAGTTTATCGAGATAGTCTGTATCTTCAAGATCCAACTCGTCCTTGAACCTTTCCTTCAGAGGCTGGGGGGCGATTTGAGACCAGTTACAGGCTCGGCGGGCCCGTCTCACAGTATCCTCGATACCAGTTGGGAGTGGACCGTCTCGCATAGAACCCCTTGAAAGCTCCTTCTTGGCCCTGGACATAGTTCGGCTAGGGCTTTCCTCTCGGTGTGGGATTGGTGCAAGCTTTTTATAAGAAGGTCTCATAATGGCACTAAAGGCAATGAACCGTGGAACTAGAAGTGATGAGATGAGGTCCAGACAATGGTAGGTGCTACTAAGTTCTGCGTGTCAGCTGTATTTTGCATTCAGATCATTCAAGATGGTTGGACTTGCCTTACTGGGTTCGTCGTCTGGTAAGAACTTGAGTTTCACTATTTTTCGTGTCTTGACAATCGTGACTGGCATGCCCCGATCGATTGACCCTTCTTCATCGCTGCCGGAAGAGCTGGCAACATCGTCAATATAGTCTGGACTGACTTCTCGAACCCATTCTTGAATCTGATCAGCCTCCATGTTGGGCCAAGATGCGCGAAGGGAGGCTTGGAGGGTGGTTAACGCGTGGCAAACGCGCGGTATGCACGAAGTCACGTGATTCTAGACTAAGCAAGACGGCACGTGCATCGACACGTGCCAGACAAAAAACCACACGATAATCACCCGCTATCAATCGCATGAACTCCACCGTCTAAGCTGGATGCCCATGAACCCACCAACAGTCACGAGCCAACCAACCGCCCATTACTGCACGAGTCAGATCATCATCTCCTCTTCCAAGCATTTCCTCACGGACGAATATCCTTTCACGAAGGAGAATTCCCATCAAAGTGGACCTCTTCCGCTTCCCCGGAGGCGCAGGCCCGGGACTCAACCCATTAGCGCCAGACCCTTGAAATCATGAACCGGCAGTGGAACAGTAACATGCGTGCATGCGTAACACCATGAAAGCTGGGACCAACTACCTAAAGAGGGGGAGGAGAAGCTTCTCTTCTCATGAGAACATTTGTTCTCTAAACAATTTCTCATTTCAGTCGCACTATCAACATGAGTACCTTACCCACAGCTACTGCAGCGCCAGAGGGCAACGCGCCGGCTCAAGAGATGCTCGCCCCGACTCACTGGGAGGTAAAGAAGCTTGGACCAGAATAACCTCATTAAATTAACTCAATTCAGAACACCGGCAATGCTGATAACTCAGACGCCGACTCAGCTCTAGGCGAAGATGCTGCCAGCTCAACTGCTTCGATCACCAGTAGCATCATCCAATATCGCACCATCAATGGCCGCACGTATCACGCTGAGAGAGGCGACACACAGTACTGGGCTGCAAACGACAACCAGGCTTCAGAGGCACTCGACATTATTCACCACACATCCACCCTAGTTCTCGACGGCAAGCTCCATCTCGCTCCGCTGGACAGGAAGAAGCTTGGTAAAGTCCTCGACATCGGCACAGGCACGGGAATCTGGGCCATGGACTTTGGGGACGAGTTCCCAGAGGCCGAAGTCATTGGCACCGACATTTCTCCCATCCAACCATCATGGGTACCTCCGAATGTCAAGTTCGAGATTGAAGACTTCACTCTTGACTGGACCTTTCCCGCGAACTCAGTCGACTTTGTGCATCTGCGCTTCCTCTACGGCAGTGTGCCAGATTGGTACGCCCTGTACGAGCACGCGTTCCAGGTAACAAAGCCAGGCGGCTGGATTGAGACACATGAGGGTGACCCAATGGGTCGAAGCGACGATGGGAGTCTCAAAGAAGGCAGCGCTACCGCGGAATGGGGCAAGTTCTTCTACGAAGGGGGTAAGAAGCTCGGTCGTGTGTTCACGCCTATTCCGGATAACCTGCAGGAGAAAAGCCTGGCGGCTGCTGGGTTTGTGGACATCCAGTCCAAGACAATCAAGGTGCCCGTGGGAGACTGGCCGCAAGATGAGCGGCTGAAGGAGATTGGCAGATTCACCGTTCTGGGCATTCTGTCTGATGTAGAGGGACACATCGCTTTCATGGCTAATCTGCTTGAAGGCTGGACAAAGGAGCAGGTCACGCTCTACTGTGCGCAATTGAGGAAGGAGTTGAAGGCCAAGAGGCCTGCACATGCTTATTATTATCAGCGCGTTGTTTGGGGTCGCAAGCCGACCGAGACCGAGGCCTCGGTGGCAGCATGATGTGCTGATAACATTTTGTTCATTAGACGTAAATAAGCGTATCAATACTTTTCCGTGGTCCAGCCGTTCAATACATGTCCAATCTGTTTATGGCCTTTAATGTTGCCTTAAATCTTGATCTCTTCTGATGGTTCGACGTCGTACTCAATCTCCGTACGAATCACGTATTTTGCTCCCTTTCGGACGCCGGTGCCTTCATGAAGCACTGCGTTAATGTCGCCATGTGGAAAGATTGCCGCACCGCCCATGACTGGGCGAACAGGGTAGGCGTTAAGTGTACCTTCGCGGGCGGCCGGTAGGAAGTAAGTCGTTTCGCCACCTTCGAATTCATCGTTCAGGTAGATGAGGAAGGTGAATAACGAGCTCTGCTTCTTCTCGACGGGGGAGTTATCGTAGACATATGTGTCGTCCTTCTTTATTCCGCTTGGTGGCCACGCGCCGTCGATGTGTGCTCGATACTCTGCTCCAGGAACACTGCCAAGGGTTAGTCACTGATCGACACTACAAGCGTGCAGACTTACTATCGATATACGCGGAACCGGCGGTTGACTCCCCGAGCCAAGCGACCGTTGACAGACACAGGCACAAATGGAGCAATGCGCGACCACAGTGTGTCGTGGAACTTCTCGTCGACAACCCAGTAGAAGTTGTGAGCCAGGATACTGATGTCTCCATCCTCACGGAGGGGCGCATCGGGAACGAAGTTGACGTATTCGCCCGCAGCAATGATGGCTTTACACTCCTCTGGATAGAGGACATTGGTCGCCACACTGAGACCAGACACGATAGGATGGGGCTGATGTGTTGTCGGTGGCGGTGTCGTCGATAGAGGGACAGCGTCTGGTGTGGAAGCGTAGAGGATGGCGTCGTGGTGGTTCGGTGGCTTGCGATCGGGGCCGGGGGTTGTTTCGATGATTCGGAGGTGCTTCTTGAGGGAATCAGGCGCTGATGCGACAAGACTTCCGTCGAGAACCGAAGCGTAAATTTGTTCCGATGGCGTGTCCGGGCGCAGGTCCCAAATTTCCTGCAGCGCAATTGAAGACGGCTGCAGCACGGCTTTGGGGTTGGGATCTGTATGGCCGCAAACTCGTAGCACGGAATCGATGACTCGAATGAGCTCCTCTTCCCTCTCTGATCGCTTGACGACTGTCTGCTGGTCGGGAATTGTCGAAAGGCCACTGATGACATCAAGATCTCGCACCCATCGACAGAGCGCACCGAGCTTGGGCTGTTCAGATCGAATCTTCATTTCGGCGAGGAGGATGCGTGCTTCGACGTATTTGCGATCGGCAAGAGCAGCAGTGACCTGGGCAGTAAGGTTTGCGCCGGCAGCATTGTTGACGCCAGTCGTGCATGCTTGTCTGAAGTCATAGACAGCGACACGAAGGTCCTTGCAAAGCTTTGACTTGATCAAGCCAGGGTATTGGGCCAACGAGTTCAGGGTATCGATGGTAATCTCGAGTTCCTCCTCGGATACGACTGTGTGCAGGTTCTTTGGCTCGAATGGAGTGCCATCGGGAGGAGGGGTAGGTATCGAGGCATTCGTCGTCTTTGCGATTTTTCGAGGGTTCTCAGCCTGAGCTTGGGCCTGGGCGTTTTGCTTCCGCTTCTTGGACTTGGTCTTGGACATGATGATTGTGCGTAGTGGACTGATCTGATAAGGGACGAGTTGGTGGGGATGGTAAATTTACGTGGGGTTGACGAGGTCGAGGAATTGAGCTTGACCCAAATCGGTGGCAAAACGGTGCGAGCTGGCAGAATTACATAAGCGTGTCTCCACATCCTCCACTCCAGGGTAACCGCGGTTATCGATAGGCAGCCAGTTTGTTATTGAGATGTCTGGATATCTGATGTGGTGCCAGGTGAGGTCGATTTGTACTTTGACGTTTGTGGACATGTGTTTCATTGTAAGTCTAACTATACCAATCATCCAGTGGAAAGATGTTTTGGTTGACGAAAGTCCTGTTGCTGAGGGAATCTTTATTGGGTTACAAAGTTCCAGAAATGTGCATTTAAATACGTGTCTACAATCTAGTTGTGCCTGGTTCCATCCACTCATTTTCAATCTCGACATCATGTCCCATAACCATATCAATTACGAGGGCCGACTCACTTTCGTACGCAGCTTGCAGAAGGAGAAGTTTGACATCAACGTGAGCAATTCTAATCAACAGCCAACGCACTCGAGCACCATCTAACGTTCGAGATCAGGGCGAAGCTGAGATCACTCCAATCCAATACAACCCAGAAGTCCCATTTAAGTGGAACAATTTCATTTATGGTATCAAACTTCCTCCTGGAAGCGCGCCGAACACGGCTTTTAAACAGGATGGTCTCCAATATGGCTGTGTCGCCATCCCATCTGGCAACAGAGACTTCATCTTGCGGCTGACAAATTCCGACGCGGAGGGGATGAGCCCAAGAAATCGCGTCGAAAACGAAGTAGTAGCCATCTCACTCGCCTCTGCAGCCCTCGAGGCTTCTTATCCCCACATAGTACCCTCGGTGTACGCTTGGAATAGCACCGGAAACAAGTCTCAACAGGGATGGATCTTAGAGGAATGGATGCCTGGCTCGCAACTCGATGAAGCATTTGAGAAAATGGATCTTAACCAGAAACGAAACATTTTCTCTCAGATGGCTGGTATTCTCGAGGGTTTGCAAAAGTGCAAATTACCTGACAGCTACATAGGAATTGGAGGCTTGTCCTTCGATGAAAAGGGTCGCATTGTGAACGCTGTCTCTTCGATAGGCGGACTTGGACCTTGCGCGTCTTATCAAGAATCATTCATGAGTCAGCTGGATGACGCGCTTGAAAAAGCTGATGCAAGCCAATATATTCGTGGATGGCATGCAAATGGTGTTAGGAACCGACTGGACGGATTCATTAAGCAAGGCGTTCAGCCGCGCTTCGAAGCTCTGGCCTCTGAGAGGGACAGAGCTTTTGTGCATGGCGACTTTAGTAAGTGTCAACTATTCGTCTTGGATATTGTTATTTCTAACTCATCTCAGCTACCAACAACATCCTTTTTGACCCAAGCTCCGGTCGCATTACAGCTTTGCTCGACTACGACTTTAGCTGCGTGTCGCACCCGTCCTATGAGTATCTTCAGTCACTTAGCGATGTCCAAGGCCAATTCAAAAACTCGACTGGCGAGAATACGGAAGAGTCAGCCCTCATGAAAGCCAAGCTTCATGGCTTTCCGGAGACTCTGCCCGAGACCACAGGCGACGTTCAATGGGAATTGGCAAAGGCGTTGGAGGATGAGTTGGAAAAGGCTGGAGTAAAGCGCCCTCGAACTATAAAGGGCATAGACAAGATTGCCGAGGTACATGCGGTACTTCAAGCTGTTTTGCCGTGGCGTTTGAGCAATGCAGATGTCCTGAATTTGCAGTCGGAAGAGGCAATCTTGAACTTCCGAGAGGACATTGAAAAAGACCTCATAGCTCTGCTGGATCGATTGGGATTTTAAGATACATTAAATTAACCCTTTTGCACCGCCCCCGTCCCGAGGTACATCAATGACCTGGCTGACATAAAGGGAACCATCCTGTTTTTCATCGAGACGACTGGATCAGGGACTAGCTTGAAGGACTAACAGATCCTAAAATGGGTTGTCTGCCTTGCAATAGGTCGGCTATCGTTAAAAGAAAGGCACAGGAGTCATAATTAGCGGGGCCACTCACCGGAGTACTTGGTAGCCTACTGATGCATCGAGGCCAGATGTGACAGTTCATGCTTTCGAAACTCAGGCTCTACAACGCACTTTGTAAGCTCAGCAGATTGACTGAGATAGAGTGGCTGCTCGCAAGAACCTACGTGTTAGGTGAGTTCGGTGGTAGTAATTCTCAAAGAATTAATATCGATTGTGGCGTGGTATGGGCTTGGAGTCCTTCCAATAGATTCTGCCGTATTGGTTTATTGACGGTGTAGAAGCCGATGCGATGATAGACGCCGGGTTGATCATGAGCCCCATACAATATGAGGCCATAGACCCTCGTATAAAAATGATTTTCGTAGCTGGTTGGGAAATAGAAGATCGAGCCGCCTGCCTTGCAGAGGGGCAAAAACTTCCGTGAAGCTCCATTTACCAGTCCCTGCTGGCATGTCGTAAGATCCAGATTGTCAAGGTAGGATAGCATGCTGCATCCGTTAGGGTCAATTTCATCGATATGTTTCTTGAAGAAAGATGATCGGTCGCCACTGTGTATATCTTCATTATAGATGTGGGTATCAATAACACCGTTGTCCTGGATAGCACCATCTGCATCCACTGCAAGTGGCCCCAGGAGATAGCCGTGAATTTTGAGAGCTCCGCCACTGACTAAACCAGTTTTATGCGTCTCATCCACCAGATGATAGTAGACCTCCTGGACTGAGAAGCACCATTGTGCCTCAGCGAAGAAATGGTTGTAGAAGGAGAAAGGGCCATCAAGCGACATCCAGCTCCACGAAGGGGCTTTATAGTTGGGAGAACGGGACACCTCTCTAGATTGCGTGTTCGACGGCAGCCGGTACCATGATAGCCCTCGCTGGAGGTCGCAGCGCCATATACCAGCTAGGTACTGGCTACTGAGATTCTGAGAGTTGCGGAACGCCTGTGCAACACCAGAGAAAGCAATGACTCGATCTTTCTCAAAAGTCAAATCTGTCTTGGCGTATTGTTTAACCACCGACCACCAAAGCTCGTGAGATGAATGAGTATCCTCATTGTGGTAGTCCCTCCCTTCTTCTTTGCTCTCTGTAAATATCGCGGAATGTTTCATCGACTTTGCTAGACCCAGCGATAACCCAAACCTACTGTCGTCAGGTATTCCTTCAGGGAAATCCTCACACGATAGCTGCTCACAACAATGCCACCAAAGTTGCATGCGACTAAAGACAAGAGTACGTTTTGCCAGGAACCACTCTTGAAAGATCCATCCGCGCTGTCGTAGAGGGCTATCTCTTATGTCGTAGAAGAAAACGTGTTGGCAAGTTACACGGACTCGCTGCTCTTCTTCCCCATCATAAGGAACGGTAATAACCAATGGCTTTATTAGACCCGTATAACTTACAATATGGCTTGTTTCCAAACTGGCTGCGCCGCCCATGCATATATTCAGTGCCGCATTGCCATATACCGAGCCCATCAGTGCAGCTTCTCTTTGCCAGTCTTCATTCGAGTCTTGAATGATACAAAGCGAATCTATCCAGATAAACTGAAAGTCCAATTTTAGGCATGTTTGAATCCCCTGTTGATAAGTCTGAGGGAGGTCCTTCACTTCGATGTTTGTGCTGAGTTGTTTCTGGTTCTTCTCTAGTAACTTCAGCATCTTGGAACCCCCCCATCGATGGGACAAAGCAGCATAACCAGAAGTGCCATGTAGGTTAACGTCTGTAGAGAGAACGAGCTTGACGGATTCTGTATCGATGATCTGAATCAATCTTGTTGGAAGGAAAGTGTCATCGCCTGGTCTGCAATGCTGATGGTGATCCCTACACTCTTTGACCCATCTGGTCGCCAACTTGACTGAAACTTCGTTGCTGAGCCCAGTGGGAGTTGGAGAAGTATATGGGTCGGATGAGTTGATAGGGTATGGCTGAGTAGACTGCGGACTCGAGTGATTAGATGATACGCCCAATGCACCGCCCCCGTGCTTGTCTAAGAAGAATCCTTCCGTACCAACCCCCTCGACTTGGATCCACAAGTAATCCTTGGTAATCAACTGGTACGTTCTGCGGATGTTTGTATGTAGTTTATTGAAAACACCAGGCTCTGTTTTTAAGACCAGCCATCCGCAGAAATAGCAACCGAGCTTTGCAGCCCCAATAAAATCTGCTGCAGACTGTTGCGCATATTGTTTCCCCGAACCAGGTTTGTTTCTAAGCATCAGGTCGCATAAAGCACAAAGCCTTGAGTTCCTCGACATTAAAGTGCTTGTAGGTGTCGAGCCATGAGATTCTGGAGGTCTGGCTGCCATTGTGGGTGTTTTAGTGCAGAAAGAAGCGAATCAAAAAAGAAGATGAGACAATAACGTGTTAATTGGGGCAGGTGGTTTGAATAGCAAGGTATATATGGCTTCACTGCTTTCTTGTTGGTTATCATCTGCATGTCTTGGCGCACTCTCATTGGAGCCACGTGGAAATTGTGTCACTATTTTTAGTCCTGGGCCTGAGGGTGAAGACCGCCTGAGCTATGTCCAAGGCACTCAAAAACCGTCACGATAAACTGGCGATGCATTGACATCGGAATTTCACACCCAAAACAAGAATTCCATCAAGAGGAGCTTGCCGTTAGATATTGAATGTTTAATAGATGTATCCCTTTCCCAAAGAAGCAATTTATTCGAAGTAGCCACACAAACCGAGTCCAATCGCAGCCCAAGCGCATGATCCTATGATCAACACTCCGGCTCTGAATAGATCAGTTCAATATCTGATAAGAGAGATGGTGTTGGACTCACTCCGAGTAACTCCGTCTCTTCAAGACAAGGTAGATATCTGCCATGCAGATACTCATCGTGCTTAAGATGACAGCTCCCGTCGCTTCGTTCCGACCCTTCGAACCTAGAGTAAACAATGCTAAGCTAATCGCCAAGTCTCGAGAACCGATAAGCAAAGAGAAGCCAAGAATGTCGCTTCGATTAGTTGTCTTCTGGTCCTTGAATACGCTCACACCGAACAATTCTGCTGTTCGATGTGGGGCGAGGATGGCTGCCAAGCCGAGGGTTGTCCAAGAGGCAGCGACGCCTAAGCCTAGTGTATTCCAGGTGGATGCGTTCAAGAGAGCCATGGTTACTCAAGGGACTTCATGCACGGTTGAGATTGTTCAGGATGAAGCTACCATCTCACGAGAAGATGAAATAGACATGAACCGGCTTTCTCGCCGATAAGACGGAGGGATTCATGCCCGCTTCAGCGCCTCCTACGTAGACCAATGGGCTTTGAAGTGTGAAGGTTGTTGCTGTACATAATTTCCAGGCTCACTAATATTTCGCACCGTTATGGATTTCAAGCCTAAGTAGATTCACAAAGAACCACAATAAAGCACCAATATTAACAAAAACTCCATACTAAAAATCACTTTGTTGAGGCGGATATAGAATCTCAGATTGATCCGACGCTAATGTTAGATAATCTCGCTTTATCGGGTCTAAACCGCGATTTGTCAGATTTAATATTGCCGAAGCAATGCTTATCAATTGCCGTTGTGGCGACCAGCTTCACTGATGTCACTTTCATTGGTCCGGAAGTACGGATACTCGGTTATACAAAAATCTACGGAGTTGTGACGTTTTTTATATAGGGATAGCATCATCCTCCCTTTATCTTGTGCAGACCCAGAACTCGTCAAATCCGTGAGATAGCAACTCAGCATGGCGATAGAACACGACAAGGGTGAGTTACTCGGTTCTTCGAACATTCAACGCGGCTAACTCAGAGCAGAGCAAGGCTTTATGCCTGACAGCGAAATGGACGCGCCTTCTGAGCAGGACAACAACACGTTGACAAGTCCAGATGAGGAGGAAATCACCCGCACAAAGTCAACTGTGTCAATAGCAGAAACATACTCACTAACTCGCGAGATTCTCTTTGTCTCCATTATCTGCATGGCCCAGTTCATGACCCAAGGCGCGCTCGGAAACTGTCTCAATTTGCTTCACATTATCGGCGACTCATTCAATCTTAGCAACCCTGCTGAGCTAAGCTGGTTGATCGCCGGATACAGTCTGACTGTCGGAACATTCATTCTTTTCTCTGGACGACTTGGCGATATCTTCGGGTACAAGCGCCTGTTCCTCATTGGTTTTGGCTGGTTCGCTGTTTGGTCGATGATCGCCGGTCTCGCGAACTACTCCAACCATGTTCTCTTCGTTTTTGCGCGAGTCTTCCAGGGCATTGGACCCGCTCTCGTTATGCCCAACGGTCTCGCTATCCTAGGAGCTTCCTACAAGCCCGGACCTCGAAAGGCCGTTGCTTTTGCCCTCTTTGGCGCCTGTGCACCTGGTGGCTGTGTTTTCGCTGCTGCCTTTGCTGGACTCTTTGTCCATGGAGACCCGAGCTGGTGGCCCTGGGCATTCTACTCGTTCGCTCTTGGTCTGGCTTTCATCGGTTTCATGGCATTCTTCATCATTCCGGATCCACCTCACAAGCTTTCGTCAGCCGATATGTCTTGGGGAGAGATCCTAGGCCAACTCGATCTCCCTGGCGCCATCACCGGTATCACCTCTCTCGTTCTCTTCAATTTTGCCTGGAATCAAGCTCCCATTGACGGTTGGGACAAGCCCTGGGTAATTGTCACTCTCATCCTCGGAGTCCTTCTCGTGCCCGTCTTCTTCTACATCGAACTCCGGCATGCATCGCATCCTCTTATTCCCTTCGACGCCCTGACGAGCGATGTAGCCTATATCCTGGCCTGTATCGCCTGTGGCTGGGCGACGTTTGGTATCTGGGTGTACTATACCTGGCAATTCTTCCAGCTTCTGCGTGGAGCATCCCCTCTACTAACGAGCGCATGGATGAGTCCTGTGGCTATTTCTGGAGCTTGTGCTTCGTTGGCGACAGCATATCTGCTGCATGTTGCCCATCCCTCTCTGGTCATGGTACTTGCTCTTGGAGCTTTCACAACTGGCACTATCCTGATGATGACTGCCCCAGTTGAACAGTCTTACTGGTACCAATCCTTCTTCGGCTTACTGGTCATGACATTCGGCATGGATATGTCGTTCCCTGCAGCAACATTGATCCTTTCCAACTCAGTCAAGCGAGAACACCAGGGCATCGCAGCCAGCTTGGTGAGCACGATTGTCAACTACAGCATTAGTCTAGGCCTCGGATTTGCCGCAACGGTGGAGGTCAACATCAACAAAGGCGGTGAATCAAAAGAGGATTTGCTGATTGGATATCGCTCGGCCTGGTACATGGCGGTTGGACTTGCTGGATTGGGACTCGCTGTCAGTATTGTCTACTTCATCAAGAGTATGTGGCTTCAGAAGAAGGTTGGACAATAATGAAGGAAAGGAAGTTGAAAAGTTATTTGATTTGGATTAGAAGCTCCACACATTAGAATCAGCATCAGTTTGTCAAAATACCCCGATATAGAATACGCCTATATATAGAGGCAATTGCATCAGATAGACGTTCACACATTTTCTTCGTCGAACGTCATAAACCAATGAGAATATTCCAAACTTGAAGTCAAGCTAGCTCACTTCCTTGTTCGTCCTGGTCGACTCTTGACTAGGAGAAGTCAGGATGCTAACTCTTGTGAGCAGAGTGCTTTTTTTCACCCCCACGAAATATGCCCCCTGTTCTTGACTCGAGATTCTCTGTCACTAGTTTGAAAGACCGGCCTCGCCGATTCAACTTCCTTGTTTCTCAGGATGATTAAGGTTTGAAGTCATCCAGGATAACCCTGCATGACCAATCAGGCAATTTCTACCGCCAATAATAATGTCGGTTTCGCATTGCTGGGATCTGACCTTGTCGGCAGTCGTGCCGTCCTAGTCGACGGCACAGCTATATCATAAAAGGCATATGACGTGGCAGCTAGACAGCATAGTAATTCGATTCTTGGCGGCGAGTATAATTGGATCGCCTGCTCGTATAGCAGAACAGAATTTACTAGGGGCTGATAAGCTGGGGTCCAAAGTGTCGGCGACCCCAGTATTCCCGGCTCGTCCGGCAGTGCTAAAGGGTTTTGGCGAATAGATACAACACCATAGGGTTCGGTTTACCCAGAATGGCCTTGATTTGAGACGCATAAACCATTTCCCGGAACCTGTAATGAGATACCGAGGAAGCTGCTTCTTGGACGAATGCCAGGACAATTGACGTACCTTAAGATGGTGAATCTACAACCCCGTCATCGCACATTAGACCCAAAGTTTATCGGCATTTACCATCTCACCCACAAGGCTCACCAGCAAAGAGGACTATTTAAGATCCTTGACCTCTTTGCTTTCCCATTTCCTTGCGTACAACTCAGCATCATCTCACCTCTCACACCAATCTCAACACAATGGCTCCTCCGAAGAAAGCTCTTATCGCTGTCACCTCAGCCCACGCGCCTCTATATCCCGAGGGCAAAGAGACTGGTGAGATCTCCTCATTAATCAGCCGGATCGTCCCACTCACAGTGTCTAGGTCTCTTTATCACGGAAGCTCTACATCCATTCAAAGTCTTCAAGAAAGCCGGCTTTGAAGTCGACCTCGTATCTGAGACAGGCACTTACCAACCTGATTGGTTGTCCACAACGAAGGATTGGATTCCTGAAGAGGATCGCAAGATCTGGGAGGATCATTCTAGCGAGTTTCGATCCAAGTTGGACAATTTGTCCAAGCCTAGTGATTTCAACGCTGATGATGTATGTCATCCCACAATTGACTGGCATGAGCAAAGCTAACTTAACCGTTCTAGTACGGGCTCTTCTTTGCATCCGCGGGCCATGCTAGTCTGATTGACTACCCAGATGCCAAGGGTCTTCAATCTATTGCATCCAAGATCTACGTTGACGGTGGCATTGTATCCGCAGTGTGAGTACATCCTGCCCACAACACCCATCAGATCTCATCGTGAAACAGTTGCCACGGCGGCGCCATCTTTCCTGGAATTATCGACCCCCGAACCGGCAAGTCTATCATCGATGGCAAGACAGTAACTGGTTTCACCACCAAGGGTGAGGAGGAAGAGGGTGTTCTCGATACCATCAAGAGCTGGAACAGACCTACTATCGAAGCTGCTGCTGCCTCTTCTGGTGCTACTTGTAAGTTCTGACCCTTAGTATTTAGTTCAGACTAACTGGGTCCAGACGTGCCACCTCCGGGTCCGTGGGATGCCTACGCTCATACTGATGGAACTATCGTGACTGGTGCTAATCCGGCCAGTGCTCACGTCACAGCTGAAGCGGCTGTTGCTGCCTTCGATAAGTTGTAGGTTGGGTGGCAAGACCGAGCAAGTCCCCACCAAATGTGTGTGACTCTAGGTTGAAAAGTAATTCATAACAATAAGTTGTTGAACATATGATTACCTGGAAGAAACTGCTGCACACTTATTTTACTTCTGGTGTCATAGTCTCATGCTACATTTGTCAGCAAGATCGATAGATGACAAATTGTCCAAGACTACTACAGTGATATCTCGCCCCATTCAAGGGGAGATCTCATAGTAGCAAGAGCCCACTAAAGTGTGTCGAAGTGATTGTATGGTCCGTCTACCCTCCCAGGTGGGTCAGTAAATAATCGGCACTCTGCCTAACTTTAGGATAAGTTGCTATAATAAATGAGGCATATTTTAGGCTAAGGATATCCTAAAGTGCTCAAGTTATTTTGGCCTCTCCTACCTAAAGTTAGGCAGAGTGCGGATTATTTAGCGGACCGCCTGCCTCCGCATACTCTTAGCCCCCACAGCAAAAACAACCCGACACCACACAAGAAACTGCCAGATCACTTAGAAGACCCCCATGCACCATGGAATCCATAACCCATCACAATCGGCATCCTAGCCCTCCCAAGCTCCTCCATAGTCGTCGCGTCAATCACGACCAACGAACTAACTCGTTGCTCAGCATCGATAGCAACAGTCAGTATAACACCATCATCCTCACGCTTACTTCTAGGCGCCGGTACAAAGATCGGCTCGCAGGGAAGGTGCTTCGTAGCAGGACTCCAGATCTTGGTGCCCTTGGTGTACGTGTCGATTTTGATGAGGGAGTCTGCGAAGCGCCCGAAGGTCTCGACATGAATTCCGTAAGCTTAGCGGTACTCTCGACCGATATACTTTTCGTTTAAGCGTGGAAGCTCAATGTTTCCTTCAGCGTATGGAAGTGAGAAAACTACCTCGGCGGTGTGCTTTACAAGGGAGCCATCAGCGTCTCGAGCAGCATCGCCGCGGAATGGAAGATGATAGCGAGTGAAAGTTGCAGGGAGATCATGCTTAGCAGGACCATCCGATGGTCCAAGGTTTGCTCGCAGGTTATGAACTATGGCGGCCGTCAAGAAAGAGTAGTCTTTCATAACGGGCAAGTCGATGTAGATATCGCCCTTCTCATCCTCAAACGAGTTGATCTCGTGGAAAGCAAGGAAAGCTTCTTCGGACTCGAATTTTGACACTACGCCGCCTTTGACACGGTCAATAACGTAGAACAAGGTCTTTCGTTCAGGATCCCATGGGCCAAGTCTCTCGAGAACTGTGCGACCATCTTTGACAAGATCAGCTTGCCAAACAACGAGGATGAGATGCCTTCGTTTGCCAAAAAGTGCATGAATATATGCAGGTGGTGCATCAGTTATGGTTGCAAGGATGTCCGCCTTTCCGGTTGGCTGCTGGATGCCAAAGATGCGATAAACGGGAGGATCGTCCGACATGTCGAGATGATAGTTGTATATGGCCCCCTTGGCGCCATAGACGGGGTGAGCAGCTGTTCGACCATCGTTCTTCAGCAGTGGATGCGCAGCCTGGTAAGTGAAAATCTCAATGGGTTCAAGAGTGACGGGGTCAATCTGCAGAAGATTGTTGGCGTCGGTGGTCACCACCAAGTTTTCGAAAGGGGCTCCTTCATTGGCAGTGTTACGAGATATACCCGTTAAGTTGGGAATAAAAGCGACTCCAACACTGGATGAGCTCTTGTCGCCCTTGGAATTGTTCCCATCCCGAAAGGTCGTCTCCAGAGCCCCGTAGATGATCTTACAGGGATCAGTTCCAATAGAGCCATCGGGATAGAGGCCAGTTTCTTGGACAAAATCAATAAGCTCCTCGGTCGAGTCGCGGCTTCGATAAGTGACGGCACCGTTGGCAATTTCGAACCTGTGGTTGCGGCTGAAGCCATCAAACCAGTGCTCGGCGGTGAAGTTACCAACATCCCAAGTGCCCGCGGCACCACGATAAAGAGAACCAGTGAGCCATTCGGGAATGGTTCCCTCGATTTCTAGATGAGTAGGTTGTTGTATCTCTTTTGTTGCGTAAAACCCCCAGGTGAGAGGGTCAGAGTCGGCAGGTGGCCCATGAGCAGCGAGCACCTCTTCCTTGGTTCGGGCAACGCCCAAGTTGGACGAGGCCACCTCAGTTTGCGCCGGAGAGTCTTTCATGATGAAGTGTTTGGTAGAAGATTGGTGTGGAAAATTGATACAGCCTGTTGTTTCTTATTCTGGTCAAGGTATTGTTTACTGCGATTGAGATTGCTGATTATTATCTATTAAAGGCGGAATAGCCACCAACTTAAGTAGATTCTCCATGGTTAATGCAAAAATTAAAGAACTCATGCTGACCTAGCAATATCTCAACAATCGCTTACCAAAAGTGAAGACATCGCGGTGCGAGTGAGACCGGGGTCCGTAGACCCCGTAATCCGTCGCCCGAAACCCCCGCGAAAATCCTCCACGTCAGGCATTTTTACAAAGTGCAAGCTTCTGGTAGCGAATGAGAATGTGTCTAATTGATAATGACACAGTATTTCGATGGTCATTGAACATTTTAGGAACTATACTGCGACTGAAAGGTCTTGGCACCTTGGTATTGCTGTACTGAGTGTGGTCTCGGGTGCGGTGCTCATTCAGGGCGGCATTCGGCTCCGCTGCAGTCGCTGAGATGTTGTTGATGACTGTTGGCTTCGCCACTCGTGAAACACAGCCGTCGCTTTCGTTTACGCATTCCGCGGGAAATCTTTGATTAATCATGATAACTATTATATCTTTTTACCCGCTTGGATGATCTTCTCTGCCACCGCAATCGTCCCGCCGATTTTCGCCTAGAAGCTCAGACTGTTACAGAAGCTCACAGCAAATACTAGAGAGCTAGAAGTCGCCTGAAATGCTATCCAGGCGGTCCAGGAAATTCTTAAGACAGGTATTAGATTCTAGATAC
The DNA here is from genome assembly GCA_014822085.1 of Fusarium stilboides. NCBI lineage: Eukaryota > Fungi > Ascomycota > Sordariomycetes > Hypocreales > Nectriaceae > Fusarium > Fusarium stilboides. Next base: position 31,054 of record JAASAY010000316.1, on the reverse strand, counting down.
TATAAAATACCTTTAAGACCTATCCTAAGTTTATACAAAACTTGATAAGATAATAAAAAAGTGTGTCAACTCCAGGATAATAATGTTTTTCTCCGCGTGCTACTTTATGGGAGTTGATCACAGAAACAGCGGGCAAACTTATTCGTGGTCTTATCGTTCTTAAAAGCTTGATTGAACCCACGTAATCTCATGATCTAGTATGCACAAAACGGACACACGCATTCGTTCATCTATTTCTCCAAGACTTCTCTTTCTCGCATTACCCACATCAACTTCCTCGCTAACCATCACACGCCACGGCAACGTCTTCCCGAACTGTTAAGCCACAAGTATCCTACGACCTGATTACACACTGTATCTACTTCTCGGTTATCTTATCAAGCCTTATCTAGCCCACTGAACAACAGCAAGCCGCTAACCTCGCTCACTTCGGCTGCAGAATGGTGTCGTCATAGGGCTGATGAAGCTTGCGAATGCGAAGTGGAACTTGAGGTTTAGCCAATCAGAAACTTGTTCGATCTTGAAGCGTTGAAGATACCGAAGAGCATCGGCGCTAGACAAAGGAATACGGTATTATCCCGACAGCCCGACAAGGCTGGCTGCGATTGCGATTCATGGGGTGCGTAATACATCTTGTTCTAATTCTCATTTTATCTTATCAAAACGGTGGTCATCTTCGTGTTTATGAAGCATTCCTACATTCGCAGCTCACAATTGTACCTCAATCAGAGGCAGTGACGTCGTCATCTTACGCATCTTTACTCAGCGACAATAAGCAATGTTGACGCAAATAAAGAAACAATTTGGTGGAATTTCCATTCTGAATCAATACAATGTCATTGATTCGATCTGAATCTCTTACTGCAAATTTCTATTGATCGCATGGCCAATGTTTCAAGATCAAATTTCCACTTGACCCAATCGGGCAATCGATTCACTCGCAGGGGTATTGTCGATGCGAGTGCGAAGACACTGCCCGTTAGCGCCTCCATGGATCAAAATGCGAAAATGGATGCGAGCACATCAATGATACAATGAACATTAATATATATATCGCTGCCTAGCCGCTGTCATTGCATCCCATCATCAGTACCATCATCCAACTATTTAATCCATCTACAAGATCTCAAACCTTCAACTCAACTCAACATCCAACTCCATCATCCAACTCCAGTGCTCCACACTCATCTCTCAACACCAAAACAAGCTATCGCCATGGCTACCCCAGGCTTCAAAGCCATCGTCGTCGGAGGTGGTCCCGTGGGTCTCACAGCAGCTCACGCCCTCTCACGAGCCAACATCGACTTCGTCCTTCTCGAACGCCGCTCAAGCCCGGTTATTGATGCTGGCTCAAACCTCGTTCTCAACCCCATGGGCATTCGCGCTCTAGACCAGCTCGACCTCCGCACTCCTCTGGAGAAAGTCAGCTCTCCTCTTGGTCTCATCAACCGCCAAGATCACCAAGGCCGTGATCTCGGCGATGCGCACTGGTTCATTCTCTTCAAGAAGCTGTAAGTCTCATCTCATCGTCCCTCACCGTCAACACAGTACTAACAAGTCTAGACTTGGCGTAGCTCCTTGCGTCGTTAGCCGCCACAACCTCACCAAAGTCCTCTACGACTCTCTCACTCCCACCCAAAAGAGCAAGATCCACACCGACAAGAAAGTCGCCAACATCATCCCCCACGCAGACGGCGTACAAGTCTCATGTGTAGATGGAACAACCTACGAAGGTTCCATCGTCATCGGTACCGACGGCGCCCACAGCTTTGTCCGTGAGAAGATTCGCTCCCTTGCCTTAAACGATAAATCTGAGGAGGTCAACGACGAGAAACCCTTCCTCACCACCTTCCGAGCCCTCTGGTTGCGCATGCCCACTAAGTTTGCAGGCATCGAGCCTGGAACTACCTGCGAGACTCACGGTCCTGGAGCGGCGACTCAACTCTTTGCTGGTGAAGATTCAGCTGTCATGGGTCTTTATGAGAAGCTGGACACACCTACTCGCGACCGTGTGCGATACACCGAAGAAGATCAAGTCGCCCTTGTCGAAAGATGGGGACACATCCCCCTTGCACCTGGAGGCAAGCTCACTCTCAAGGAAGCCTTCAACGCACGAACACAGTCCGGTCTCGTCAGTCTAGAAGAAGGCGTCGTCAACCACTGGAGCTACGGCGGCCGCATCGTTCTCGCAGGCGACTCAGCACACAAGTTCACACCCAGCACCGGTGCAGGCTGCAACAACGGCCTAATCGACGTCGTCGCACTCGTGAACCAGCTCTACGGCCTTCGCCAAACAACGTCCTCTCCCACCCAAGCCGAACTCACCGATGCCTTCAAAGCTTACCAAGCTTCGCGCATGGTTCCCGTGGTAGACGCTTTCCACCAAGCAGGCCGGGCGACTACCAGCGCGACGTGGCAGAATGGGGTGTTCAAGTTCATCGACAAGTACGTCATGGGCATCATGGCCGTGCAAAACACGCTGTTCGGATTGGGTGCACCCAAGATGGCGAAATCACCTAAGCTGACGTGTATTGAGAGTGCCGAGAGGTTGGTTGGTGAGGTTCCCTGGGCGGCGTCGACGGACACAAAGGTTTACTAAGCGATGTGATTTGTGCGATGGGAATGGTCTGCTTTTATACTTGTAATATTAGACTGCTTATCACAGCGTAGCGAGGCGTGCTTAGGCTTGATTCAATGATCAATCTTAGATCTTCAATCACTGGAAAGCTTTCCGGTCGTGACAGGCTAATGTGATCTCCAGCAATGAACAATAGAAGCATATGATATGTGCCAGTAACGGTGACCCAGAGCTGCTCCTCGGTGTTCCACATTACGTCGCTGTTATGATGGGTGATGTGATAAATAATTGAGATCTCTTACCTAAGCTTAAGTAAAAGTCTTGATTATTTGCCGGACCTTCAGCGTAGTCAGTGACGTCCTAGGCGGTTCTCGTATCAGCGACCACTATGGACTTTGATCAGCTCCCATGGTTAACAGAGTGTTGAGGGCACCTTCTCTCCCGAGGTCTACAGGTATCCACAAAAAAACAGTCGTCGATTCAATTGGCAGTTGATCAGGACCCTAAGATGAGCATCCAGCCTAGCAGATGAGTCCCTTTTCTTTCTCGAAGAAAAGATGCAATTAGAAAGGGAACAATCTTGTAAGTCTCAAGAAAAGCATCAACGTTAAACAATGTAGAAACCACGCCCTAGGGCGCATGTTAATAATGGCAGCTTTGCTTACCCTGCAGCAGATTGATGATCCGAGCCAGTTAAGGCACTAACTGAAAAACTCGACTTGTCACGTAAATATGGCGTGATCCGTTAGTGCTAAAGCAGGCTCAAACTCGCAGACGTCATTGTCACGCGATGACAAATGGTGGGTCATAACGAGAATGTCCCTAACGATGACAAATGAATGATGGTGGGATACATAAATACGACGGAACTTTTACGAGATGGGCCGAATTTATTCCTCAATAAATAAGATACAAGAATAGGCTTTGCCCAATTCAAAGCCACTTATCGATTTCAGCATCTGCATGTTACGACTTCAACTTAGAGCACGATCCATTCTTCCACTCTTCAACCCCGCTCAGCTTAGATCATTCTACACCACATCCACCAAAATGACAACCGGAGTCTTTAACTACATCGACCCAACATCAAGCGTCGATGCGCAAGGCAACCAAATCAAGCCATGGTCTAAAGTTGATGTGGACCAAACTTCTTTTAGTCGCAAGCTAGAAAAGCGCGACGTCGTCGACATTCGTAACGCGGCTAGCATCAACGCTTTTGATGTAGACATCTCTGGTTTTGACGTCTTCAAGTCTCCTGCCAAAGAGACTGAATTCACCGACGATGCTGCTGTGCGAAATGGCTATTACGGCGAAGTAGAAGCTCTCCTTCGCGAGAGGATTCCTGATATCAAGAAAGTCGTCATCTTTGACCATACTATTCGCAGAAGGGACAAGTCGAGTCCGCGTCAGCCTGTGCAGCAGGTTCATGTTGACCAAACACCCGGCGCGGCCGAGGCTCGAGTCAGAAGACATACCGATCCTTCTGAGACGGAGGAGTTAGTCGAGGGTCGGTATCAGATCATCAACGTCTGGAGACCCATCGGCCATCCCGCAAGCGACTTCCCTCTTGCCGTCATCGATTGGCGAAGCACCAAGCCAGAAGACATGATCAAGGTCGATCTTCTGTATCCCAAGCGCGATGACAACGACGACGATGATCGTGGAAAGGAAGTTCTGGCTGATGAGTCGACACACCGTTCAACAGAGGGCTACGAAGTCAAGGGCGAGACATATTCTGTTGCGCCTAATGATGGACACAAGTTTTACTACGCGAGTAACATGACGCCTGAGGAAGTCATGCTCATCAAGTGTTTTGACTCGAAGAGTGAGGTTCATCCGGGTGGTAGGCATGGATTGGCGGGTTATACGCCGCACACTGCTTTTGTTGATCCCAATACCCCTGCTGATGCTAAGGGACGACAGAGTATCGAGGTGCGATGCTTGGTGTTTTACTAGATATGTACATGGAGGTTGAAGAAAGTTTACAGCTTGTTGTCGGAATAGTTTAAAGAAGCGTTTAATGAATTGATGAAAGAGTTTAGCCCATGCCTTCGGATTTTGCATTTATATAACCCCTTAAAGCCATTTGGCTTCTTCAGCCAAGGTCCACAGGTGATAATATGTACGACCGAACAAAGAGTTCATGTTAGTGCGAGAGATGCATAACAGTGAAGGATAAATAGTTGAACATTCATGTTTTCCGTCTAGTCTTCCACATCATCGTATTCTTCCATACCATCTCCATCATTTATGAAATCCTTCACCTCGTTATCCCGACGAACAAGAAGTCTGACAGCCGCTTCTGCGCTAAATCGATCACAGTAGTAACAGCCGTAGCAGGGGCTCATGTCGCCCGCATGACAAACATCTTCTCTATATCCATCATCGCACAAATCTCCAAGCTTCTCTATAAAGTCTGCGACAGCGCCCCGGGATGCAGACTTTCTCGTGTCGGAACGAGTATCTCTCCAATCGATCTCGACGTACTCGCCGTCGCAGTCATGGTAGACCGGACTGAGATTCCGACCAGGCCTTGCGATCCATTGCGTGTTCTTGTCGATAAGCCAGAGTCTAGGGACCGAGGTGAAGTCTATATCATTAGCGACCTCGGCGAGCCTATTTGCTAGAAAGCCCCGGAAGGAATCTTCACATTGTAGCTTCACTATATCATGGTCCTGGTAGTCAAAGTTCCAATCAAGATTCCAACTAGGATCGAACTCCAAGGCCAAATTCTTCCCGTCGAGGTAATGGACATCCCCGTGGTAATCGACAAACGAGAAAGGCAGGAAAAAGGTGTTAACTGAACACAGTAACGTTGCACAGACGCTTTCAGAGATGCAGAACATATCCCGCTCCGGATAAACCATAAGGTGCCATTCTTCGTCGCCCTCACGAAGGGTGAGAACTCCAGGAGGCACGGCCTCTTCTCCGCCAATCCAGTCCTTCTTTCGCTGACTCACGTATCTGGTGGAACGGATGCCGCATGGTTCTTCAATCCTGATCCAGTCGTTGATATGTGAATGACGGAGAATAATCTCTCGTGATTCTTTACAAGCCCTCCGGAGGCCAGCGTCCCACAAGTAGGCAGATCTGTTGTTCCGACCGATGGAGTCTCGTTTCTCCGGAGGACTTGTCCAGTCACAGCGCAAGGCAGTCACGCGACTCCATCCTCTGTTTTCGTGCTTATTCACTTCCACATCCATATAATGTAGGCCACGGCGATGCTGCGAAGACGGGAGACATGCATCCTGCCAGATTTGTAGCCGCAGCTCGGTAGGCAGCCTTGAAAATGAGTGGAATACAGGCGAAGCCATCTTCTGGTTTGGTCGAAGTGGTAAATTACCTGACTAGACCTTGTATATGTGGGTTGAAGGATAAGCCAGTAAGCTCAAGTGCTGATGAAAAGGCTTGGATGATGGTGATAGAAAAGTTGGCGTGGAGCAGTTAATGTTAAGAAGGACCAAAGAGAAACGGAAGAGAGAAAATGCGAGCTTCCATTTATAGGACAGCAAATGGGAGAATGTGTAAGTTCTGGCCTCTTGTTAGAGTTCATAGGTTGAGCATAAACTCGATGTCTATGCTTCGGATAGTGACTCAAGCTGGAAAGCTTATGCAAGAGTTTGATCTCAAAAGCACGTAAAGGTAGCCGTGAGTTTAGATGGAACACAAAAGCGACGAGCCATGAAGTATTGCGCACGGCAAGTTCCAGGTATCATAGAAGCGGTCACGTACGAAGGTAAAGTAAAGCAATGCAATCATTATTGGAGACCCATTAAATGACCATGCTTCTGGCCTATCTAGTTTGCGCAGGTATTGTCCACGTCTGTGACCTCAGACACCTCGTTACTTCGGCGAACAAGAAGCCTTACAGCCTTAGCGACCTCGAATTGCTCGCCAAGAGGTAATGCCCTGGTAAAAAAAAGAACGCCATCGATCCGACCCAAATCGTCCATGTACCCATCGGCCCATTCTCCCAGGTTCATCATGAATTTGGTAACATCGCCGTAGCATTCTCTCTCAGTAGTTTCCGAGCGTGTATCGAACCAGCCAACTTCCACATATTCCTCGTCGCAATCATGATATACTGTGCGGAGGTCATGTTCGCCCGTTTTTACCCAGTGGGTGGTCTTGTCGATGATCCAAATGCTCGATAAAGAACAGTGAGGATTCAAGCAAAATTCCAAGAGCATCTTCGCTAGTGGACCCCGAGCAGAATTTTCCTTGCTTAATTGGAATATTGTGTTCGGGAAAGGAGAGTTCCAACTGGAGTCGAATTCGAGGGCAATGTTTTGCACCAGCAAGTCAGATAATTCAGAACGAATAAACGGAACGCATATATCCATATAAAAGTACGTTCCTTTGCACCAGTCACTGGTCTTGATACAAAACATGTCTCGAGCTGGATAGACCAAGAGGTTCGAAGACTCATCAAATCTTTGGATAGTGACTTTGCCAGGGGGCACAGCTTCCCTTCCGCCAACCCAATCACCTTCACAACTCGTCCGTAAAGGGTCTTTGCAACCAGGGTCCACCTGGATCCTGAGCCAATCTTCTATGTGTGAGTGGCGTTTTATAACCTCTCTTGATTCTTTGCAGGTCGTCCAGAGACCTTCATCCCAAATATAAGCAGACCTGTTGGCTTGGCCGCCAGGATTCTGGTCCTCCGGAGGCATCACCCAGTCCTCGCGACGCTTTTCTAGCCTTTGATTGTCGTTAACATCGATGTAGTGTAGACCGCGATGATACCGTGAGGATGGGAAACATGCTGCCTCCCAGATCTGTAGCCGAAGCTCGCATGGCAATCTCGAGAATGAGTGGAAAGTAGAGGGAGCCATTGTGTAAATTGAGAGTGAAACGAAGAACCAGATTCTTTCTGATAAAAGCCTGCGTAGAGTCGAGAGAGCTTTGAAAAGGTGAGAATCTTGAGAAGATATGGTCGAATGATGGGTTAATCGCTTTGTTTGATCGCGAGGGAAAAAATGACCAGGGAAGCGTGGCAGGCAGGCAAAAGAAACACTTAACCGAGGCATCAAGCCTCTACTTATATAATAAAAAAAGAAAAATAAGTTTTGGACCATGAATTTAAGTTTGTTTAAATATGTGTTGTCACAAACTATTTCACGATCAATGCAGAAAACTCAACCTGTAAATCTTGAACAAAAGCTTGATCTGACGAAGCGCGAAACTCTGATGGGGTGGCAATACATGAGACGAGTAAAATACAACACCACCAGATTTCGAGTCGTTAGGCTGATGAGAGAAACATTCACCGTGCTGTAACCTGATGAAAAATTGTGCGTGTCTAGCGGTGGTTTAATAAGACAATGATGGGCTGCAGCGTCGATAATTCCTCGCACCACGGCACAGCATCGACCCGTTTAGATGAGACTATGCTTAACTTACATGAGATAAAATAAATTCATACTGACCCTTATGAACTAAGTAAAGATGTAGCAGTAATTATGTAAAACTTCATCATAAACTAGTACAGTATGATCAAAGCACTAGAATTGTCTTTGGTGTCCTCGATCACCCTCCTTAGACGCATGTTCCGTTGATTGCTCATGTGAATTTGCTATTTTCAGACATGCAATCTATTGGAAAGAGTGGCAATCAAGTTGTTGGTACTCGCTCCGACTTGGGAGTCGCCAAGGAACAGGCGACCGATGGTATGTTTGTCACATGGAGACGCTATACTTGCATTCAAGGACAAGGCTGTATCCTATTTGGCACCACGACCACTTGAAGGTAGGGGAACAATTAGTCGGGGATATATGCCTGTATTATGTCTGGACCTTGAACCTCATAGCCGTGAGTTTGTTGGCTAACTAGCTACCATGCCACAGCAATACCGCGTCTACAAGAGCACACATCCTCGCACAACCCAAGCATATCACGACTCATCAATTGCACCATTCTTGGCTCACGCTGTATTATTTATTGCGTCTCCTACATTGCCTGAAGTCTGCCAAACAGCTAGACCAGGTCCCCAGGCGGCACCACGCGGAGGTTGTAGGAGTCCGACTTCGCCGCCCTTCCTCCATTGCCCCAAATGGAGGCGCCCCCTAAGAACTCAGCAACCCTGGACCGACACTCAGGCGAAACTGAACCTTCGCTCAATCATACCCCCCCTGGGGCTATGACTGGGCAGGACCTTGGCAGTCCTTTTGAACAAGCTCGACGGCTGGGGTTCCTTTCCATGATCGTAGTTTTGGGCATGACTCAGCGGTCCTCGTGACGAGCGCTGGACAGCCGTGATCTCTGTCGGTTTCGTAGCTCAATCAAGCCCCTAGGCATGGTTGGCCGTCAATAGTCCGTCAACTCGCTAACGAAAGACGCTGTCTGAGATGGCAAGTCTTGTCCAATGTGTTGTCCTCCCCTGTCCCGTTACATATACCCCATCGCCAGTACTTCCGCCTTCATAATGTGCCATCGATGCTGGGAGGGGACGGCGTTGTGGGTGGTGTGGCATTAGGCTCGGCGACATGTAAAAGCGGTAGAAAAAGGTATGGTGGATGACTGGCTCTACAAGAACTCAATGGTGATGAATGTGCGTATGTTTGCATGCTGGTTCGTGTTGATCTGTCGATGCTCTGATGTCGGCGAAGCTGACGAAAGAACAGACGTGCACACCAGTCCTGGGGATGTTGGTCCCTTTCTCCTTGAAGGGTTTCGTCGGTCGCGCATGATCCATCCTACATCAAAAGTCTCCGCCGTCGCAGAGTCTGGTATGCGGCCTTTTGGTACTCTGGCAGGATGCTGGCAGCGAGACAAAAGGAAATCTTGTTGTTCAAACCCTCGAGTCGGGAGTGTGGGGACGCCACACAAGTCCACGACGCTGTTGAGGTGTTAGTAGTGTTGACACGATAGAAGAAAAGGCAATGTAATAACTCACCTTAGGGGCTGGTGGCCCCGCTGGTTGCTGTTGTCGCTTCGTCTGCAGCTGAGGAGGGCTATAACTGTTTTCTTTATTATTGTGGAAGCCGGCGTCTCTAAAAGGGATGTTGTAGAGGAGGAATCACATAGAGCCTGAGATATGCCTTGTCGTGAGACTGGGGGAGGAGGGGGCCAGCCCTGTCCATCTTGTTGATAGCAAAGACCAATTCCTGTCGGGTTGGATGAGCGAAAGCCCTGCCCTGATATGGACCTGAGGCGGCGAGGATATCTTGGTTGTCCAGGGTCCTGCTGGCTATGGGATCGATGGTAACCTACCAGGTTGGGATAAGTGCCCTACAGAAGTCAGCACCCCAAGTAACATTCAGTTGGGGAAGGGTTTGACTTACTTGGACCATTGTGATTGATTTGAAGGCTTCAAAAAGGGCAGTGTCAGCTCCTGGTACCAATTGAACATAATATAAAAGGGGTACTTACAAATTGGAGACTGAGGAAAATCTGAACAAAAACATCGATCAACGTCAGCGGCCCGAGACTCTCTCAGCAGAAAGCTGGAACCTACGACGATCTGGATTGATCTTTACGCTGTGTGCGAAACGCCTCTGTTAGCAGCCTCCAAGATCGAACAGCGCGCGATGGGGGTTGAGACTCACGACGTTGACAGCGCAGTGACTCTGCCCGTCCGGTATTCAGGATCATGTTCTTTCAGCCGAAGAAGATGGAGCAAGATGTGATGACGATGGAAGAAATCAGGCCGCATACTTGGGTGGATGGTTGAACGACAGACTGGTGTTGTAGATGTAAAGAGGAAGCAGGTCGGAAGGTGGTTGAAGTCGATGGGGTGGTGTTTTGCAGGTGAAGAAATGGAAGGCACTGCCAGTGGCAGTTACAGTGGCACGCAGCGGCCACCAACTGGAACCCATGGTGAATGAGATGCCAAAAGTCTGAGAAGAAGAGATGAATTTAGGTAAAAGAAGATGAAGGTTGAAGATGTTGATCTAAAGATACCATAAGTTCATGAATTTTATCCTAAAATTAGCATGATATTTCGTCCGCATGCTGCGAGCCCTCTTTCTCCCAGGTTGTTCATCGCCTGGAAGGTGGGGCTCGTGCACTGACTCTCCCCCTGTTGGGCAGCTTGTTCATCTCCCACAAACACAAATGTCAACACAGCGCTGTTCACACAACTTGCGAACATTAGAACAGCACGAATCCTGTTGCCTATTTCTCTCAAACATCAGGCCTTGATCAAACCGTTGCTTTCAATTCTCTATCTCTCGTCGAAGCGCCACGAATGCCTCAACAAACGCCACCACACTTTGCTGCCCATCTGCCGACGTAAGCCATGCCTCGAGTTTCGTCTACCGCAACTTCTCCCGTCGTCATCGTCACCAGTATCGGTCGCGTCGCAGAGGTGTTGTCTTTCGTCTTGACTTCAACGCATTCACCTCCGGACGACAACGAGGACGACGACGACGTCGAATTGCACTGCCCACAACGGCCTTGCTGGCCTCGAAGGTCAGATCCAGGTTAGTTTCCCTCCCCCGACACTATGTATGCCAGGCTGATATTGAATATAGGCAATTGTCGATAAGATTCGGGCCGACAAGATCGAAGAGGAGAAGAGGGCCGCTGAGGCCGAGAAGGAGGTCGCTGAGGCCACCACTGAGAGCACTGTAAGTATGCTTATAACTAGTAAGTGTTATATGAAGGCTAATCTCTTCCTTTATAGTAGAAACATCATATATATCATGAGAATGCTTGGTGATGCTGGAATGGAAGTGTGCTAAAGGCACTTATATAATTGGAAACGAGACTAGTCAGAGAGTGAAAACGGCTCTTGCATGGAATACGATGCTATTCTGTTATCAGAACCAGACTCGGGGGAAAATTTTTCCTTATCGAAGAACGGCTTTCACATAAAATGCGGACACACAAGCATTTCGCCATGACCGGCATCCTGGTCAGATAATTATTAATATACTAAAGGATCATCGACATAAGCATAGTCTACAGGTGCAGAAGTACCGTATGAAGTTGTCTGAGGTCAGAAAACATCTTCAAGGCTTCTGTAAACATTTCGAAGGCTCAGGCCTATTTTTAGAGTATTTATTTAAGGTTTATGAGATATCTCTCCAGTTTTGTTCTGGTTGAGCAGATGAAAGAACCTCTATAGCATTGAGTGTTCAGCAGCAATACAAAGGGAAACAAACAGAGACAAGTTGAACAGCCTGTGAACATCCGAACAGCACAGCGAACATGCCTCTTCCAATATATTTTATATGCTAACCATTGGATACATAAGCCGTTGGCGCAGGATCGTTCTGTCACTGCCAAACCAGATCCTTTTGCATCAACTTCTAACCCACTCACTTACCTCCCTAATCACTACCACACAACTAAACCACCCCAACACCGAACAACAATGACAACGCTATGGAAAATGGACGCGAATTACTTCGCCTTCTTCCTCCCAGAACACGTACTCACCCAAGTTCTTCGCGATGTAGTCTTGAGCCAGACTGATCTTCGCACGATCATCCGCCGCGCCAGGATTCACGTGTGCCCGCCATGCCTCAACAACAAGTCGCGCACGAGCTACGACATCATCGAGCTCGCGCTGCGCAACAACGATGCTCTTATGTTGCAAGGATACGCGAGACTTGGCTTCGGGCCTTTTCAAACGTGGCACTCTTTGCAGCATCGTGATCCGAAAGATGGCCAGCAGTCGGGGTTGGTGAAACTCATCGAGGGGTTCTTCCAACACCGTATCCACGCTCACGATACGAAGCAAGTTTTCGAGTGGTTTGTTGAGAATGAGTCTTGTGTGCAAGATCTCTCAGCTTCTGACCTGGAGCCCACGCCTTTGTACTATGCCACAAGATCCATGCGTCCGCGACCTCCGACTGATCACTTGACCGAGATGCTGAAATGGAGTACTACTACCGCCGAGATGAACGTTCTTTGCGACATGATCGATATGCTCTGTGAGAAAGGTGCTGTGATTGATCTTCATCAAGACCGCTTCGGCCTCAAGGGTGATCGCGAGCACCTCCGTCAAGCCAGCCTCGACCCGATGAAGCGCCCCGACAACGCCATCGAGATTGCGATGCTACCTCACTGCCCCAGTTCCTTCCTACCCAGCTTCCTAAAACCTCGTTCAAGCAGCGAGCAGTCCTTCACGGCTCGGAGCAAGCTCTGGAGACGCTTCGGTCCTGATCTGCCTCAAGGGAAGCATCGCGCCGTAACCAACATGGAGTGGATTGTCACTCGTATCCACCAAGAACTCTTTGATGAGAAGAACATTCGCGAGTATGGTCTCTGCTCGGAAATGTCCATTTTGTACGAGATGAAACTCGCTTTTCTGTCTACCGCAGAGTTTACCGACTCTACCGAGCTGGAGGCACTGAAGAAACTCGTCTCGGCCATCAAGGAAACCGGAGAAACTCTAATGTTTGGCGACGTCGAAGGAAGTGGATTCGAGGCCGAGAGCTGGTTCAAGCTATGCCGCGCTGTATCGTGCCTGGCCACCGAGGCTTACCGTACCGAATCTCAGCAAGACGCAGAGCGTTTTGGCGAGCGACGACATCAGTTTGTCATCAACGACGCATGGGATCCTCGCATTCAATGGATCCAGTGGAAAGTCGACACTGAACTTCCAATCTTAAAGACCCCATTCGGACAACTGTTGCGGGATGATACTCTCGAGATTTGGCGACGATTGACCATCGAGCGAGGCGAAGCGCGTCGCTGGTATGAAGTGACAGAGCAAGAGAAGTGGTTCGTGCCCGTTGACGAGGTCAAGGACTCGTTGAGAGCCGCTGATGGTAATGCGATGGCAGCTTTGGGTATTTAGAGATTTACTACCTTACATGGAGGATTGCATGTTTTCTTGGATCTCATCGTGCTCAGGATAGCACATCTTTTTACAAGGCTTGGAAAGCTCTAGGAATTTGCTTAGATATCGGAGAGAAACACACAGAGACACAGTTGAGGAGTTGGGGCGTATTTAGGATCAATTCATCATTTCATTTTCCTAAGAAACAAAAGGTACGTCGTGATCATTGCCAAAGGCATAATAAAACGCGGCGATAGGGTTTCGAATTGACTCAATGTTTATCCTACGTCACTTTTGTGACCTGATTGCCCCGAGGTCGATTACTACGAGCTTTGTGATTGGTTTCAAATCTTTCTATTCGCTCAATCCCTGCGATTCGAGTGCTACAGACTCTCGTGTTATGCTGTGTTCATAGAAGATATAGAGGTGGGCTCCCCACTGTCGCTATTCAGCCTTCGCTGCTGTCAAACAAGCATCTCGGAAGCTTTCAAATGCGACTGGCCTTATTCCTCCAGGTCTAGAATTCCGGATGAATCTACGGCAACCTTTCTGCTCTGGGCGAGGCATCAAGAGATACGAAGATTGGAGTACTCGCGTTTATAAGAGAGCCAATGCTTCCTCAGACCATCCAGATCTTCCCTCTGTCCAGACAACCAGGTGTTCTTTCCATATCACGGAATTGAATCTCAGTTCTATCTTGACCCAACTGCTGTACCACCTGTAAGCCGCGGGAGCAGGCTATTTATCATCGACTGACCCATGGGCAACGCGACAAACCCAGCTCCTTCACTCTTCTCTTCATCCATGAGAAAGTACCAGAACATCAGTCCGGATCGATACCAAATGGAGCACTTCATGACTATTCCACCCAAAAACATTAAGCGCAAAGATGTAACAACAAATACAGCTATTTCACCAAGTGAGTTGACCGAGTTAAGTTCGAGACAAGGGTCGCCGGGTTTTCCCATAAGTCCTGATTTCCAAGAGTCTTTGGCTTTGCATGGAAGGACATCCAGTCAGATCGAGCTTCTGGATTACAACCAAGCGACTCCTGGTCCAGACGTCTTTCAGCTTAAAGCAACTGTGCGGCCTCAAGCTACTCCCTGGTGGACAACAATTATCAAAAGTAAATGGATAATGGTTGCATGCCTTATCATCGGTATCGCATCTGCAATCAGCCATCATCTACTCTACCGTCATCTTCACGACAACGAAGCCAGGGACCAGAACTGGTGGCTTCGATTAGGCCAGGCCCTCGCATTCATAACCAAGGCCAACTTTGTTATCGCCGTATTCATGGCGCATCAGCAAGTTGCCTGGAGAGCCGTCAGTGAGCAAGGGTATTCCGTACAGGCTATCGACTCGCTCTTTGGCGCAGCACACAACGCCTTGGAATTGTTCAACAAGGAGGCCTGGAAAAAGTCTTGGCTGGTCATGTTTCTCGCCATGTACATATGGATATCGCCGTTCGTGGTGATATTCACATCAGCGACTCTCAGCGTGGTGTTGGATACTAGACAAGAAGATGCATCATGTTTCTCAGTCAGAACGCTCAATTTTTCTCATGAGGCAAAGAAGACATGGAGAGACCCCAAACGTGCTGAGGGCGAGACCATGAACGGAGCCCGACTCTCGTGGTACCAGGACACCACAGGAGCCAGAGATGGCCCAGACTCCTTCGACTATTGGCTTGAGCCCAGTTCGCATCTCACTTCAATTGCATCCCGGGTGCTTGCTGGCGGACAAGCGCTGCAGAGGGAAAATGTGTCTGCAGAGGTTTGTGGTCAAGGCTGGGACTGTTCAACCCTTATCAACTTCACTGGCCCTGGATATAAGTGCCAACGGCTCGCCAAGGGGGTCAACTCCACTATGGACAAGTTTGGCGGCCAGGAGACACTCTTCAACCTAAGTCAACTCGTACCTGTCGGAGAGTATACTTATTTTACCAAAGCCAACATTGGAGAATATGCTGCACGACAAATCGACAAAGACCCATCGACCGGAAGACCGACCCCACCATTCCCCGAGTCACTGGGTGCTTTCAGAACAGAGCCGGTCATCTGGCTAGGTTATATTACCGTCGACAATGTAACCCCTGTTCATGCACAAAATAGCAGCGAAGACGGATGGGAAGACGACTACACACCAGTCATTTCAGCCTGCGAACACTGGGAGGTCGATTACTCAGCTAATGTTACCTATACGAGTGGCCTGCAGTCGTACAGCATCACAAAGCGGGACTTTCTGCGCAAGCTTATCAATACGACGTACGTGGACGCCTCCGCTAACGATGGGACGTTGGACAAGACTGTCGCGGAACCCAAAGAGAACTACGTGTTTCCTCGAGATTGGGAGAACTATCAGCGGATTGGCGCGTACCACACTCTTGGTATGAAGCTGAGAGAACTGTTACATGGTGATATTGTCCTCAAAAATTACATTGCACACTCTAGAATTGTGGAATCAAAACTCGTTGGACGACATGAGTCTCTCCCTGTTCCCAATTTTGAGGAAAGAATACGGCAATTATACGAAGACTTGCTCATATCTTTGATGATAGACCCACAACTCTTGGTTGTGGCGTGGGCTTCCGAGCCAAGCAAAATGTCTGGTTCAAGGGTGGGAGGACAAGACACGGAGTATCCGTGCACACGCAGTAGAACAGTTGGTTACTTCTTCTATCGTCGGGAGGTGCTGGTAACGGTCTATGCCGTTTCTTTCCTAGTGGCAGCAGTGGGCGTAGCGTATGGGATCATGGCGATGTGGCAAGATGGTGTCGAGGAGCTTCGTGAGATGACATTCTCTTCAATTGTGGAAGCGACAAGAAGAGTTGATTTGGATGCGCATGGACACAAAGGGAAGAGGATCAAAGCATGGCTGATAGAGGAGGGTCATGGAGGAAGGCTTTATGAATTTAGGACTGAGGATTATAATGAGCAGGACAGAAACGAGATAAGGAAGAATCGGTCTAATTCTATGGTCAGGGAAGTGTCGAGTTCGTAATTGGTGGGGCTGCTAGGGATGGGTTACAACCTGGATGCGATTGGCACAATAAGCTTGAGGTAGACTTTGAACATCTGATTAAGAATTATAACCTAAGTGTATTATCCTCCGAAGCAATTGTTCGCTGTCTATACTATTTACGCAACAACTTCTTGAACCTGTTCTTGAGCTCGGGCTCGAACCGAAAGTTGACCGGACTCTCACTTCCAACAAAGACAAAACTATCATACAGTACACAGCCCAGTATCGACCCTATCACGGTCGCAGCCCATGGTCCATAGAACCACCATCCGCTGTGAAACACATTCGACTCTCGATATCCGACTGCATAAGAAACGACACGCGGTCCGAAGTCAGATGCGGGATTCAATGCAGATCCGATATTGTATCCCAGTGTAAACTTGAGTGTCGTGACCAAGAAACCCAAGACAAGGGCGTGCATGCCAGCACCCGGGGGGTTGTTCTGGTCATCTCCAAGGGCAAAGACAGCAATCATCATGATCGCACTACCGACGACTTGGTTGAAGAAAGCAGACTGTAGCGAGACCCACTCTCGGGGAGTTGAGAAGAAGGTCATGGACATTCCCTCCATCTGAGGATCCACATAGTGAATCGAGTCGGCGTAGATTCCATAAGCTAGTGCACCAGCAACTATACTAGCGACGAACTGTGCAATCACATACACGCCACATTGCTTCCAGGGAAACCCGCGGAAGATAGACAACGAGATAGAGATCGCGGGGTTCATGTGCGCGCCCGATACGCCGCCACCGAGGTAGATACCAAACATCCATGCGAAACCCCACGCCCAGCATGAAGTTTCGTAGGTGCCGTATGTTTGGGATTGCTTCGCAGACAGGTTTACCGACAGTGTGGCTGTCAGACCCAAGAAGATAGCCACAGCCGTTGCAAGAAACTCGGCGAGTGGTTCGGGATGTTTGGCGCGTAGCCTAGCCCACCAGTTCCGAAACTCATTGGGATCAGCCTCCCCAGCTTCCACCGATGGCTGCTCCTGTTGTCCCAAAGGCTCTCCATCAATTTTGTAATCGGGTTGGGTATGCTTGTTGGATTGATGAGACTGAGTCTTGGATGCAGTCGCACCGTAGTGAGAAGGTGTCGTTTGGCCAGGGACGTAGTCGAACACAGGCTGATCGGCATCGTTGCGTTTCTCGTTGTGCGCAACGCCTGCTGCTGTAGTACGGCTCTGTTGGTTCTGGATTTCGCGCGGAGTCATGTTACCTAGCGTTTGCATCCGATATGGCTGGCCTGAAGCAGTGCGTGAAGTATATCTCGAGGGATGATCGTTGGTGGACTCCTCCTTGGAAATGGCCATTTCCTCATCCACCTTTCCATCTGACTTGACAGGCTTCACAGCCTTGCGACGGACTTTGTGGGGTAAGGGCTTTCCAAGACTGAAGACTGGTTTCTTGCTCGCTTCGCCGAACCATGGGTTCTCTTGATAATATCCTTCCTCCGCGGGAGCATATTGAGGGTAGTGAGATGCATGTTCGGGTGCTGTTGGGCGAGTTGCACTATTTGCGCTAGACATTCTCGTGAAATGTCTCAAGCTGGATGGACGTCTGCTCATGCGCGACCTGAAACTAGATGGTAGGCCATGAAGACCTCGTCTTTTGGATTGTGTCGATTTTGTACGGTCGCTGTATCCAGTTTCTCGGTCCGAAATGGTGCTTGGGATACGGCTTGCGACATCGCCAAGATGGACTTGGCCTGGAGTTGAAGGGGCAGTTGGTTTCGAAAAGTAGTCATGGTTGTTTTCGTGTGCCATGGTAAACAACAGAACAAAGAGGAACTCAGTAGTTTCTTTCACCGGACCTAATGGAAATACTGGGCTCTCAGTTTTTATATCATTTCCAAGGTACGTATAATATCCTCAAAAAGACCCTTATAACAATGACGTTTACTTGCCATTGGCCTCCACTTTAACGTCAACCGGACCTTTTTCTCCCTCAAGAGCCGCAATTCCTGGACGCTAAAACCTCTGACTGTGGACCTTTCAACCACAGAAAACGGGTCGCGATCTTAAGATCGAAGACTTTTACCATTTTGAGCCGCTGATGGGCATTTGGGCTCCTATTTTGAGAGATTGGTATACCCAAAGTGGTACTCCGCTGCCACACCTTGAACGACTCTTTTTCGGAGTGAACAGTCCTGATAAACTACGTGGATTCCACGTGGGTTTATGGCTACCCAGTGTTTCTTGAGCTTGTTCATCACAGAGTTTTTTTATATGGAGTATTACCGCTTTATGTCCGACTGCGACACCTTCACACGCCCACCCTCACGGACTTCAGATCCGTCGCTGAGACACGATAGCATCACGATCGGTCGGACGAAAACTCCCGTCGGGTTGCCAAAAAGATTATTGACTTAGGGAACTAAAAAGCAAGTTACTAGGAGCTACTCTCGTAAACCAAATCGTGAGTTTACGTCAAAGTAGCATGATAGGAGGGTAATGTCATACGCTTCGGCTTGTTGGGTTCTAGTCATTTCCCCAACCATCACTATGAAGCCAACATCTCCTCCATCCACAAGAACGCAAAGCCCAAACCCTGCGGGTTTCCCATATGCAGACCACCTGGAATGAATCGCGCCTCTTTGGGTGATCCGTACTCGAATAACATCATGGAATCCTCGATCGGCATCAAGCCATCGTCCATGCCCTACCATCAATCTTGTCAGCACGTTCTCTTCCCAAGGTCGTTGAATGTGGATAGCTTACGTTGATTAGAAGCAGCCTGGTTGATGGCTGTTCAATAATACCAAGCTTCAGCAAAGAGAATTTGTCTTGCACGCCCTCTTTATACTCCTCCACACTCTCAAATCCATGCTTCATGGCAAATGCCGGCGAGAGCTTGAACGGATACTCATGACCATCAGCCTTTTCGATCCAATCTCGGTCGAAGAAGTAGTGACAGCCTGCACCCTGGGCGATGCATCCAATCAGCCGGTCCTTGTGAGTATGCGCGATACGGACTGCGTAGTATCCGCCAGTGCTTAAGCCCCAGCATAGCACATGGTTCATGTCGAAGCGGCCGTCAGCTTTCATCCAGTCCAACACACTCGACCAAAGTCGGTCAGGGCTGTCCGGGTCCGACGAGTCGGCTGGACAGTCCGCTGTACCGGGAACTTCAGCGATGACGGCGGCCCAACCCCGGGATAGGAATTCATTGTGAAGAATCGTAAAGTCAGGTCGGTACCCGTCTAGACCGGTGAGTACCAGAATTGTAGGGCAAGTGCTTATCTCCGTGTTTTGAGGCACCCGCACGTACACGGGGACTGTCTCGCGGTCTGCGCCCTTGCGGAAGACATGGGGGATGGCAATCTCAGTAAGAGGAACGGTCCAAGTGGCGGAGGCCTTCATATACACTGTCTTCTGCCACTCCCATGCTCTCCACTTGACAGGATCATTGACATGAGGGACCGCCGTGATGTAAGGAAAACGCGCGATACGTAGTACACAGGCAGCTCGAAGGTAAAGAGCATTGGCGCGTGTCTTATCACCATTCTTCAAAGCCTCATCGGCCTTGGCTTCGAGGCTCTCAGCTGTTGAGAAGAATGCTTCGGTATATTCTTTGGAGGTCCCGTCGTTGATGTTGCCTGCTATGAGACTTTGGAAGATAGGTTCAAAATCCTCGTAGGCTCCATCATTGAAGGGGTAGGTACCCTTGGTGCAGGGAAGCCTCCACATGATTTCCCAAAGAGCAGAAATACCTTCATGGTGTGGCATGCGTCGCTCAAAAGCTGACTGGCCCATAAGCCACTTCTTTGCCCCCGAGTCTTGGGTGCTTTGTAAGGACATGGTGGGTTGAGTGAGATGTTGATTAAAATGCGATTGATGAGGAATTAGCTGGTGAAGAAATAGAATCTTTCTAGGAAATATAAACAACGGCAGTTAAATAGTCGATCAGGCCAGAGTCAAGACAGCCAGTTCAGTGAGGTCTGGTCCGGCCCGTGGGAGCCCGGAGGGTGGCCATGAAGAGTGGGTCCTCCGTGGAAATTGCCCGGATTCCGTGGAAGCGCGACGTTGATGCTTGTTCAAGCACAAAGCACTACTAGTAACATCTCTACCTCATAGAAGTGAAAGGTTGTCTGGTGCATTTTTAGTCTAGTCATATACAACACATTCGGTATTCGGTACAGAATACTCTTTTTAGGGGAATCTTTCCAATGAAGATCATGCTACACCATCCCTGTCATCTCAATCAGGTCGTCCGCAAAGTTCCAATCACTTTGAGAAAATTGTTCTGTTAACGCCAAGTCAGGTTCCTGCATCGCGAATGCTTCTTCGTCTATCGGTAAGATAGAAGTAGCGGTTACGGAAGCTTCTGCCAGCTTGGTCACGACCTCCTTTGTAGCACTCTCATTGAGCGCGGAAACAACACTATCAAGTTGATCCAATATCTTCCAGTTTGAGGCGTCTCTCAGCCTGGTGAAAGTAACAAGGCCCTGTCGGGTCAGTGCGTAATCGTTCTCGAGTTGCTGTACGTCCTCGCATTGCAGCAGATTGGTGAGTACGATGATCAGGCTCGACACATACATGCATCCCGTGCTCCTTTTGGACAGATTAGCCAGGTATCTTTTGGTCCGAAAGGGATACGAACCATGTGTTGCTACTAGTAAACGGCCTACAATGTGCCAGCCTCAAACACTCCCGCGCTGTCTTGACACACTTGTCCCATTGTTTAGGTAATGGCGGAAGCTGGGTGCCACATCTGCTTCGAGGCATTGCACAGTCGTGGACGGCCTGCCTCTGGAAGCTACTGATATAATTCAACCATCCGGCGTTATGGCTCCAGATACCGTGGACTCGAACCAGACACGCCATGTAGGTAAAGTACAGCTCGGCCATGTGAGTAAAAAGCCATGCAGTTATATCAGATTCCTTCCCGCCTCGGATGGAGCTTGAGGCTAGGTTCTCCATCTGTAATGAGTATGGAATTGAATGATGCCATTTGTCCAGTTGGGTGTCGAGCTCAAACATGCGCGCTCGGCGCTCCTCTGTGGCGAGTTTCTGAGGTGTTGCACTGTTTGAATAGATACGGTCGTATACTTGACTCTGAATGGCGGCCAGTCGTATCCGAGTGTTGAAATAGTTGAATGAAGCCGCATCCTCGGGGATATCGGGGTAGATATCTTGGTTAAGCTGTTGATCCCCAGGCATGTCGATCTCCATGTCTGATTCTGACAGCAAGGGCGCAGTGTGGTATCTCAAGGCGATGTCCTATCAGTTAAGTTAGCTAAGATGTTGGATTGAAAGCTAGTCAGGTCGAGATTCTTGTGCTTGTACGAACATACCTTGTCAAGAACATATGTCACCCAGCATACTCGTTCTCTCTGCCATCTTATCTCGGGGGGGAATTTCGAGTTCTCTTCGCGATCATTGAGAAACAATCGGTAGCATAGCTGGACTGCTGAGCCGATCAATATGGTAGCTGGTTTGGCGTCTTTGCAACCTATGTGAAGCATTATCAAACCAAGGAGGGATTGCAGGCTCAAAAGATCCTCGTCCTCATTGATGAGATGACTCATTACGAGATCGATGTTTCTCAGGCATCTCTCTACCTGGGGGTCCTCTTTTGTCAACGACATCTCCCCTAAAGATGTATCTGGCATTCCATATGATAACGCTAGAACAACATTTATTGCGGCAAACATTGTCGTCCTCGAATTGGTCCTGTTTGCAAGAGACGAAGTGGTGTACCACTCCATAAGCATTCGGAAGAAGGACCTTTCTTCGAATAATGGTATGAAAGGATTGACTTGGTCGAAGAATCGTTCAATAGTCGGGATGACGTCCTCTAAAGGTGGGAGAACCATGGAGACAGCCATGTCCGTGCGACTACCCGATGTCTGATCGTCCATGGAAGGCATGTATGTAATTGATCCTCCAGCGTGCTGCCAACTATCGTCATGTTTTCTTTGCTGACTCTCCTTTTGCAGCAGCTGCAGCTGTCCTTCAAGTGATGCGATGCGAGCTTCCAGCGGCTGAGAGGCGCCAGAGTCGAGAGTCTTACCAGGATGTATATCATTTGCCGCATCTTTCCTCTTGGGGATCGCCCGCCGACGCACTATAGACGTCTTACACTGCGTTCCGTAGAGTCTACAATTGGAGCACAGTGGAAGCGCCAAGTCACACTTGATCTTCTTTGTATAGCATACATCGCAAGCTTGAACCAAGATTGATCAGGTAAAGTATCACCGGCCAATGGACAGAGAACTTACCCTTGCGCTTCTTGATCCGTGGCGCATCTTCCATGTCAGGGCCGAGTCAGTATGTCTCCGATTTGATGTGAAAGATGCAGGGAGGTACGAACGTCAGCCTTTAGCTCAGCGCGATGAACACATGATCCGCCACCGATGGTAGATTTGTAAGCGAATATACAATGAACTTGTGTAATTGACATGTGGCTGTGCAGGTCCGGCCCTCACAACTGAGTAGTTTCTTTCCATGGTATACATGATACCCTTTAGTGGCCGACTTACAAAACGGCAAGGACTTATTAGACCCAGTCTAGTTCTTATTTTCCGTTCGAGTGCTGTAGTCCTCCTAATTTGGATGTCAAGCAAGCATACAGCAAGCAATTATTTACGTTCCACTACAGCCACTTTTCAGCCCGGGCAGGCCATCTATTATAGAGATGAGTCCTAGCTATATATATGTTTTTGGAAGACGATCCACCACATACGACCATACCTACCAGAAAATACGGGATCCCGTCCGCTCTCCCATAGTCAAGTTGGTAAGGGGCGGATTAGTAGTTGGGTCGGTGACGACCAGCGAATCCCCGCTGTTGTATGTTTTTGTCGACCTGACTTTTTGCCTCATCATGTACTGCTTGATGATCACGATGTGAATGCCCAAATCATGTGTCTATTTGTTGATAGTTTGTCTTGGGTTGAGCTCTGCTAGAAGCGAGGTTGTGGTAAAACCTTTGAGGTAACGGAGGCCTGGGAAGAGAGCATTCCAATCACTGGCCCCATTGTAAGACAACAGTCGATAAGATGATGTTTTGGTTAAAGAACCGACATTACTTTCCCATAACACAACACTGTTGGAACAATCCAGTAACGTAGCAGCCTTGATTGTATAGGGCTTGGCTTCAGAGACAACGCGCTTAGCGACTTGCATAAACGCGACATAGGTGTACCAGACAACAACGCTACAGTCAGCTAGCCTCCTTTTTTGTAGTCTTTCTTGATTCTCGTTGCCAACCGATCTAGCCAATCTAGTGAAACCTCATTACTCAGGGTCCTCATTCAACAACTCCGCCACCCTCCTCAACGCCTCCCTCTGCACCTCCTCAACCGACTGATCCACACTAACCGTCAAAACATCCGGCTCATCCAGCCCCGGCCTTTCCAAAATCTCAAACTGACTATGCACAAGCGCTCCCTTTGCGAAATGGCCCTGGCGAGCCTCAGCTCGTTTTGTAAGAACCTCTTCCGGCGCGTCAAGATGTAAAAAGTGCACCCGCAGATCCCCCGCCTTCTCGGATCCTTCGCGAAGGATGTCTCTGTACTGGCGCTTGAGTGCTGAGCAGGTGACGACGAGATGCTCTGTTCCGGGACCCTTGGGGTGGTGGAAGGCGTGTTCGTGGAGGGCCTGGAGCCAGCCCCAACGGTCTTCGTCGGTCAGAGGTTGGCCGTGGCTCATCTTATCAATGTTTGTTTTTGGGTGGAACTGATGGTCGGTTAGTATGATACGCGAGAGAGTTGCTGGTTAACTCACATCATCGCCCTCTACGAACTTCAGGTCGAGCTTCTCCGCTAAATACTTGGCGACTGACGTTTTGCCGGATGCCGTGGGACCCGAAACAAAAAGGATCCATCGGTGACCTTCGGGTACGGGTTTGATGGCGGGATTCCTTAAGTCGCCCATATTGTATCAGTAATCTTGTATGATTGAAAGAAGTTAATGAAGGTCTTGCTAGGATACGAATTGGGCGTCGCGTGGTTGCTTCAACAGTAGCCAAAACATTTCCAACAGGTTTGGGTTTAGAAATCGCTGACGTCATAGTGATAGCTACTTTGACAAAATACGATGAACTTATTACGTGTTGTCGCCCAATTTTTTGTCGCGTTTTCGTCGATTCCCATAGCAGAACAGGCATGGAAATTACAGTATTCGGATCAGATCTAGTAGGTAGGTAGCAAGTTCAATCCTACCGTCCTACGACACAAGGCCTAGGGTAGTCCAGGCGACATCAACCACCAACAAAACAGTACAACGTGTGCTGGAATCAATTTATTACGTAACTGGTTTGCTACAGAGTATCACTTAATATCTGAAGTTGTCGGTATTTGCTTGTACTATTTGATGATTGCTTGCAAGATTAATGATGCTCGTTAGATTGGCTAAACCTCAGTATCAACACAGCCAGCTAACCGATCTTAAACCATGTCGTGTGACTGCACACAACCCATTGTGTTTGAAACGGTATGTAAAAAACCTTCTGCAATATTGACTTTTCAACACCTGTTTATAACTGCATAACTCTCCGAAACCTTCGCCAGATTAACTTCCGTTCTAGAAACCCAAACAGCCCCCTGTGTCTCTCTGACTCATCATTCGGCCCGGTACAGATCGCGAGAGGCTGTTATAGACGAGAGGGAAGTTGATGTAGAGGGTGGCTGCCTGAGCAGCTTGGTTACAGAGAACGGTTCGGATTGGCAGAGTAGCCATCTTGGCTTATTTCTTTGTTGTTGAGCTGGATTGCCTCGAGGGAAGAAGAGCAGGCAGGGTTTTATAGCTCTTACGGGAGGGAAGAAGAGTTATATTGCTAAGGAATAAGATTTCTTGCTATATAGCTTAAAGGCAGGACCTTATTCTAAGATAAGGCCGAAAGCACCTTGAGTAGACTGCGCATAACCTCTGCAGCAAACTATGTGATTTATTATCTGTAATACTATGCTTCATATTCACTTCGTTATATCGGCAAGATTAGACTCCATTGATAATTTCGCAATATTTTTCCACCTACACAAAAGTTGCTTTTGTCTTCGATATTGCGAAATCGGCGCTGCAGAAATAAAAAGCTATCTTATACTAGAACGCAATTAAAAGTTTACCCCAGCTTACCGACTTCCAAAACGACTAATCAGTTGGCAACGGGCGTAATTAAGCGCTGTTGCCAAGATAATCAGGAAAGGGGACTCGAGGGTTTGAGGTTTTGGGTCGAGGGGCAAGTGGAGAGGAGAATTCGGCCCATTTCCTCGCATATCTACATGGACGTAAAAACTACCCACTACGGCCTAGATTGAGCATCTAGCTATCTGATTACAAACAATGGCCTATGCCTCGAGGGGTTTTCCTGCTCCCCACAGTCCAAGTGTTGGCGCGTGTTGGTCGCTGCGGATTCAAGCACTGCTAATGAGCATGGACAAGTTGGGTAATTACCCATTCGGGTGCTTACCTAGTCTATGGCCAAGCAATTAGCTAGATCAGCCTTATGACAAGCCCATGCTATTGGGTAGAAGTGAAATGTGTAATTTTGATCTATAACATTGCTTACACCTATGTCTTCTGACCCGTGTGTGACTACAATGAGATATCTCGGTGGTTGTTGTTGGTGAGAGGGCTCAATATTCCACAGGAGAGAAGATAATCTCCTTCATCGTATCAACGCGGTTCATCGCAATAGTTACAGTGACCGATGCGGCGATGCAACAAAAAGGTCATGTGACGTCGACAAAGCAAGAAAGTAGAAATGTCGATCTCCCACGTTTATCTAGGGTAGCAGCCGTCACTCCGATATCGTCATGGAATGTCACGCCCTTGCATGCACACACGAAGGAAGCAAAGTGGCGCATCTTTTTTTACGCCCTTCTCGTTAGTCATTACGCGGCGACTTCCCGTAACATCCTGACCAATAATCACGACTTTCCGGGCTTCTAGAAGGAAAACAAACCGTGCATTACTAGCGCATGTTTGAAAATTTCTGGAAGAACGTGTCTAGCGTGTGTTGTGTGCATGTGTGTGTGGCTGCGGACCCGAGGTTGCAGAAGGGCGAACATGACATGGTTCGGGGTTCGGTAAGACCGACATCAGGCGATGAGGGACTTTGATCAACACCGTTGGCTACAGACTCGTAAATTCAGACCTTCCTGTGTTGGGTAGGTAGGTAGGTGGTAATCAAACCCGGATTCAAGGGGGGATCTAACGCATGCGTGGCCGTCGGGTGAGCAGATCCTTTTAGTTCCCTCACGATTGCTCTCTATAAACAAGCTTAACCTCGACGTGGTTAGACTCCCTCGGCTTAAGCCAGCACTATCCAAGAAATGCCTTTTCATCAAATGTCTTGTCGTCATGGCATCGCGACAAGTCACATGGCATCATCGAGACAGAACCCAGAGAATGGGGTCTCTCCATCTTTCCCCATGGGGCCCTTTATCGTGATACTCTGCCAAGAAAACATGTGGTCAAAGTTATTATGTTTTTGATGATTTCTTTTACGTACAAACCCAATAATCGTGCTCCGCTGCAACTGTCATGATCCTGGGGGACGTTTGGTCCAGCAGGATCTAGAAGTGCATGCGTTGACCTGTGCATAGACGATGATTCCACCGGAGCTCCACCGGTTGAAGGGGGTTGAGCATGTGGTGAAGGTGTTCAAAGCTTTTATGGGCATTAAGTAGGGATTGAGAGATAAAGATGGCTTGATATATTGTTCGGTGGGATATGATCCATTTGATAGCACATCGATACCAGTAATACCTTTTGGTGATACTGATAATCATGGTGATAGTCGTCGTGATAGATACCGTACATTATCTCAATCACTCACTCTCGGGCCGACCGCAGCCTCAAGTGGAGACGGCCTCAAGTGCCGTGTTTCCCTCTCCCAGCCGAGCCAAGCCTACGTACAAGCGGATATGGCGTCAAGGCAAGTTGGAGTAGACCATGGATTTCTCCGCACGGGGCGGTTAAAGTCCTTGGGGAAAAATCACCAGATTCCATCACCTATTACCACTCTCTCCATGTTCAACCATGACACGATCCATGAACTTTTACGTATTCAAAACTCACATCGCCACCCGGGGCCCCGAGATCAAGTGTCAATGCCCCAGGAACGAAAAGTCCGCTCATAACCTATCTCAAGCCCCCGTTCCTGAAAGCTTGAGCCATCTCAGCTTCAAGCTTAACTAGTACGACCGAAGTTGGAGTTCGAGAACTTCGGCTTTAGAGCGAGAATAGCCGCGAGCTGATTTGGAGAAGCGGAGTAGGGGGGCCACCGCTAAGCCAGAAACATGAAAGTCTATCATCCAAAACAGGTAAAGCCTCGACAAACTCTGCAGAAAATTTTGATTGCTTGCGGCATTCAGCGGCTCAGCCTCGTGACACTCACCTCATCCACTTTGGCCAAACGATAAGCCCGTACCCGTATCAAGATAAGCTACAACTCGGCCCGCTCGGTACGCTTCAGCTTGAGAGTCGTTACAAACAGGTGCTCCGTAAATATGGATCCCCCTTTGCTTTGCGCGAACGGACAAAATCTGAACCCCCCCCATGGGGCCTGCAGAAACTCTGGACCGCGTACCTACGGCTTGGCACGCTTTTTTTCTCTATCTCTCAGATACCCACATGGGCTGCTCCATAAACGGAGATGCGAGTCAGTTTGGGGTATGGACGATCGTCCAACGAGGGAAAAGGCCAAAGTCTGCCTACGTAGCGTAGTGAGACAAAGTGGACATACCCCAGATGAGCAGATTTTTATATATAATAGTGCCCCAGGAATGTCAACTCTCTCCCCTCCTTTCTCCAGTCTTGTTCAAGTCCAACGATCTCTGTATATCATCGATTCAACATGAGCCACTACGACTCCGAGAACCAGGCCCCCGAGCCTACTAAGGGCCGACACGAAGAGCAAGCTGGTGTGACCAACGATGCCGTCTTCGGTACTATCACAGAGGATGGCCCCAACTACCGTAACGTATGTACCACCTCGACCAACGTCAAACACGACGACTAACAAGTATCAGGTTGGATGGCTTGGAACCTCAGTTCTCATGATGAAGTCCCAGATCGGTCTCGGTGTTCTGTCGATTCCCGCCTCTTTCGACGCTCTCGGTCTCATTCCCGGTATCATCTGCATGCTGGTCATCGCCGTCATCACCACCTGGTCCGACTACATCGTCGGTCGATTCAAGATCAACCACCCTGAAGTCTACGGTATCGACGATGCAGCTGGCCTCCTGTTTGGCCGCGTCGGCAAGGAGTTCTACGGTTTCTCCTACTCTCTTCTCACCATCTGTATCGCCGGTTCCGCCATGCTCGGTATCTCCATCGCCTTGAACAGTCTGTCCAGCCACGGAACTTGCACTGCCGTCTTTGTTGCTGTCGCCTGCGTTGTTGCCTTCGCTACTGCCAGTATCCGTACTCTGGACCGTGTCAGTTGGCTTGCGTGGATCGGCCTTGTCTGCCTCATTGTGTCCAGTACGTGCCCCATCAACATCTCAATAAACCAAATCTAACAACTCTCTAGTTTTCACCGTTACCGTCGCGGTCGGTGTTCAGGACCGCCCTGACTTGGCTCCCCAGGATGGAGTTTGGGTTTCCGACTACAAGCTTTTCAACACCCCTACCTTCGCCGATGCCATGTCTGCTATCGCCGCCTTCATCTTCGCCTACTGCGGAACCCCCGTCTTCTTTCCCATTGCAGCCGAGATGCGAGAGCCTAAGCACTACAAGAAGGCCCTGATCCTTTGCCAGACTGTCGTCACTGTTGTTTACATCGTCGTCGGCATTGTCGTCTACTATTACTGTGGTACCTATGTTGCTTCCCCTGCTCTGGGATCTGCTGGAAAGACTGTCAAGAAGGCTGCTTACGGAGTTGCCCTTCCCGGTCTGATTGTTTCTGCTACTCTCTACACTCACGTAAGTAGAAATTAATCCTACAAAATGACACAGAAGCTAACGGTCTTGAAATAGGTCCCCGCCAAATACGTCTTTGTCCGATTCCTCCGAGGCTCTAAGCACCTTACCGCCAACACCTTCACCCACTGGGCTGTGTGGCTCAGCTGCACCGCCGGAATGGCCATCATCGCCTACGTTATCGCCAGTGGTATCCCCGTCTTCGGCGGTCTCGTGTCCCTCGTCGGTGCTCTTCTCGGAACCCTGCAGTGCATGCAGCTCTTCGGCTGCCTCTGGCTCTTCGATAACTGGCACCTGGGCAAGGACAAGTCTCAGCGCACCGGCAAGTGGACCGCCATGGTCGGCTGGAGCGTCTTTGTTATCGTTCTTGGTACTTTCCTCATGATTGGTGGTACTTATGGATCTATCAAGGGTATCATGGACTCATACAAAGTGAGTGGTGGCTCTGCTGCTTGGTCTTGTGCCGACAACTCCAACTCTTCTTAAAGCGATAAAGAGCCTGGAGATGTCAAGATAGATGTATATATATAGATGATTTAGAGATGTTAAATGCAAGCGATGAGTTTTCAAACAATATGGCTGTCATACAAAGCATATTACCGTGCATGTTAATGCTCATAGCTTCACTTTCGAAGAGCTGTCATTCCACTTCCCCTTAATATCACCCTCAATTCTTTCAAACACACCCGGTCCTTGCTTCCCCAGGCCAGTCCCCACTGCAACAGCATACGCCCCGACAGCTCTCATTCTACGATACCCTTGTCCATCTCGGACTCCACCGACTCCAATAATCTGGATGTGTCTCAACTCGGGTATTTGGTCAAGCATCTTTCGCAATGTTGACACGTTCCCAAGTGCGAGAGGGTGCAGAGGCGGACCGGCCATGCCACCGATACCAGTACCGGGCAATTGAGGGCTCAGCGTGTCAGCCGTGTCGCCTTGGAGGATCAGAGAGGAGCCAAGGGTGTTTGTAGCAGTGATGAAACTGAGGGAGGAGGCCGCCATCCGTAACGCGCTTATCAGTTCAGCGAACTGTCCGTGGTGAGTATACGGCGGTGTCTTGATGCCAATAGGCAATGAAGGGTTCTTGGGAAGTAGAGCAAGGTAGCTCTCAAGAGCAGCGCCGTCATATGCCGGCGGTGGAGCACCTGGGATATTAGGGCAACTCAGATTAACTTCCATCGCCAGAGGGAACGGAAGGCGTTTTGAAGCATCTTCAATGCGCGCAAAGCTTGCTTGAATATCTTGAGGCGATCCGGTAACACTGACGATGAATGTCTTTCGTAGCTGGGGGAGTTGACGCGAGATCTCGGTCAGAAAGCCGAGGTATCCATCTAGTGGAATGGGGCTGTAGCCTAAGTTGTTTAGACTTGCCGTCGCGTCTGTTGCATGGCCTTTTGGTGGATCTTGTGTAGAAGAAGTGCCCTCATCTGGTGTCGAGCTGGCAGGGTTGAAGAATAGGTACTGGTGCTGTTCATGCTGATGGTTAAACCCATTAATAAGCGATGTGCGAGTGGTGATAGCGCCCGTGGAGGGGGACGAGGCGATCGCTAGAAGATCCTTGAGCTCGGTCGCCCATGGCGTTGCCGAGTTGAGTAATGGAGGATGGATTGTCAACGGAGGCGGGGTCATTGTGGTATTCTGTTTTTAAGAAGTGGCTGAGGAGAGTGAAGAATGTAAAATGAGGGGGCTGAAAATAAAGCTTTCTGAGATAAGAGTTGTATTATATAAGCTTAATCAACTTATAGGGGACATATTATATATACTAGGGGTAATATATATAGCTTTTAAAAAAGCTATACTTACTAGAAAAAAGCATATATAAAACTTATTATAAAGCTTAAGTAAT